>OOFC01020670.1:46223-66615 GCA_900323345.1 Pseudochromis fuscus
TTCCGTGGCCAGATTGAATCTGACGTTTAGAGGCCAAGCAACGGAGGAATCGACAGATTAGTGAGTCTCCCTCTCTCTCTCTCTCCCTCCCTCTCTCTTTCCCTCCCTCCATCCCTCTCTCACTCTCTTTCTGCTCTGTTGCTGGATGACAGGCGGCGGCGGTGGATCGGCTCGTTGTTGCGGTCGGACCCGGAGTTTTTTCCCCCCCACTCTTCTTTCTTAGGTGCGCTCTGCTGCTGTGCGCTCCTGGACGCGGAGGAATTAGGGAGCTCATCATGGAGTCACCATCACCCTCATCACCATCACCCCTACACTTTACTTTCTTCTCCGCAGCGCCGGATCACGAGATGAGCGCACTAAAATAAAAATACAAAAAACAGAAAAAAAAACTGTTGGCTGTGGCGTCGAAATCCGTCGCGGGAAACTTTTCTTTTTTCAAAAAATCTAATTTGTCATATTTTGTGTGGAATGGAGATCCCAACTTTCCTGCTGTCGAGTCTCGCTCTGCTTTTCGTCGGAGGGGATATTTTCACCAGGTGAGATGTGCCTCGCTTTTTACTTCTTGCAGGTGTCTTATCTTCATGTCGCCTCCCCCAAATATTCACAGTAAAAAAAGTTGACTTAACCATAAATTTAAAGTCAGATCAGAAGAGGTGAACGATAACTGGACATTAGGAATACAACAGGAGGAAAGCGTTATACTGTAAACCCCTCTCAATAGACAGGAAACATTTTGATCATTGATACTTTTGAAACCTAAAAATCGATGATCGTTTTGATTATCGGTGTAATTTCTCATGTTCTGCACCTCTCACGACTTTATCTGATCATTACGCACCGTGCGCTTAAATCTGGTAAAACTGAATCTCCGTGCATCAACCTCTACACGCTTACATAAAAATACTTCTCCACACCCACAACCTGAAGTCTGCTTTTTCTTCTCTGCTTTCCCTCCGGCACATGAACCAGATGACACTATTTGCATAATGCATATGCATAAAAAGAGGTGATTGTCTTCTCTCTCTCTCTCTCTGTTTTTTAAATGGAGACGAAGCAGGTGAGTGGGTGCGTTTTTTGTGTGGCAGATAATGTCACCCACCTCCAGGCCTGCTCAGTTAGGGGTCAGATATATCAGATGGTGCCATGATGCACGTGGATTTCAAAAAGGGGGCCTATACAAGACCATTTAAATAGAGCAACATGCAGGAGCACAGTTTGGGATTTAAAGGGGGGGAAGCAAGGATGTATGTGCTGTTGGTTTAATCCAACAGGCAGCTGGCATCATGAATATGTCACTAAATTAGGATTATTACACTTTTCTAAAATTAGCCTGCAAAAATAAACCAGTCATATTCAACTGGGAAGCTAATGTGAGGCAAGATTGAGTCAGAAAACGCTGAGCTGATTTTTAACACAGAAATCTCATCCAAACATGAGCTGTGATTGTCAGTGTTCAGTGGATTATAACCTTCTTCAACAGATTTCATACAAAAAAAGCAGTAGTGTCTAAACTAGATGATGAGTTTTTGTGCTTTAAACTAAATGAATGGTTGGAGCAGAGGCCTACAATCATGGGCGCGCGGCCGAAATCCCCCCTCACGCTCTTGTCCATAAGCTTTCACAAGCATCCAATTCGCAGGATAACCAGCATCCACTGCTGAGCCCCAATTTCCCAAAGGCCATCTGCTGGCAAGTGCCTCCACTGAAAAGAAGGCAAAGGGTGAAGCTACTTAAGCTTTTGGGTGAAATTTGGGCGAATTACTTCTATTGTCCCTCTTGGCTGTTCACCAGTAGAGGGAGTAATAGCTTTTGTAATTGGATTTTCCTGCCTCTAGTCACTGCTGTTATTATTATTTTGTTCTCAGCACAATGCAGAGTGTAGGCTTTTTCTTGCACCTCATTATGTGTCAGCTCTCTCTCTCTCACACACACACACACACACACACACACATACATTGCTCTTCTGCCTGTGCTAGTTGAAAGTTGCAAACAGCTTCCTCTCCTCCCTCCCCGACCCCCCTCCCTCTGAACAGAATTACTCTTGATTCCCTTTTTAGCTCCGTGTTTATCTATTTCACAAAAAGTTGCTTAGCTAAGTTATGCCTCGCCACCTTTGGTGTTGCGAGAATTTCACAGCTTTTCTTTTCAGCTGAAGTGTCACTTACCCTTCATTTTACCGAGCACAGTCTGCACAGTCTAATTGATGGTGTAATATCTGCTACAGAGACAGACTGGGATTTATTAATACTGTAGTTTAGTGGCGAACACAATCACCTTTTGGTCATTGTTTAAGCCGTGATGAAAATGTACATTATTTTTAATAAGTCCCATTAAAAGACTAAAACCAACAATAATTTAAGCCTGCTAATAAGTGTTATCAATGTAACCAAGGGATGATACATTATAGATATTAAACAAATGCACTATCCTGATGACTTAAATAGCCACTGGAGCACCAGATATGTATGAATGCTGTAACTGCCCTTGACAAATCTACAATTTGCATTTTGAGTATTAAACTACTATGTTTGGTGGTTTGAGGGACTGTCTTTTCAGAAAATGAAAGAATATATGTGTGTCTTGTTTTCCAAAGATTTACGTCTTCAGTACGAGTCAGTGGGTTTGGGGCAGAGAGGCACAGAAAGGCTGGGAATACAAGAAGCGTTAAGAAACACACCAACGCCAACTCTCAGGTTACGTCAGAGTAATAGACTGAGTATAAATGGATGTGGTCAGAATGACGTCACCCACTGGATTGCCCATCGCCATCTTGATCTTTTTTAAGGTGGAAGTGACCGACATTAAAATATGAAATATGAATACACTGCAGTATATGGTACATAAGAATCCACTGAAGAGACCTGTCATCTATCAACCTTTTTAAAATGGCACCAACCATTGTAACGATTGCTCTGTTGTGGTTAGGTGCAGTTGTTGGTAATGTCATTGAAAAAGATGATGGACATAGCCATAGGGTCTCAAAAATGAACCCTATGCAGACTCTGGCTCCAATTGACTTCAATCCACAAATCATCGTTTTCAATCCTGAAATACTCAGTTAATACATTTTGTGTACAAATCACTCTGATGTCGTTAGCTAAAGTCAGCTCTTCTTCTCAGTGATCTGGTCCATCTGAAAATCATTTCATCATTAAGTAGATATTAGGCTTCAAAAAGAAGAAGATTTGTGGGTGTGGTTAGCTTGATTGACAGGCCTCCAATGATTGACAGGTGATTTGAAGTCTCATTCACTTCAGTGGTCAGTGTTCAGTGTTCAAGTGTCAGACCCGCCTCCTCACTCTTAACTTAAAATATCCAAATAACTAACATGGCAACGTTCAGATGCCAAACTCCTGCTTCAACATGTGAGTTCGCAAACGGGTGACGTCATAAGGACCACGTCTGTCTCTTATATACAGTGTATGGTTTCATGCTATCACGTCCATTTTTTTGTCAAACAGGCCATAAATCATGTTTTTAAAAAAAGATGCAGGAAAAGTTGTGCCGTTCACTCGAGGCAACATCTGCTTTCCCCACCAGCTTATGTAGAACTGACAAGAAACCCCCAAACTATCATAATTTATCTGCATTATTAACTCTTTGTTGTGGTAGGAGTTGGAGGAGCACACACACTGCCTGTAGCTGCACAACAACAGAAGTCTTCTTGTGGGTTACCAGTGGTGAGCTTTAATTGTGACGCAGCTGTATAAAATGTTGAGTCTGCAGTGTTAACATAATTACACTTTGTTCAACTCTGATTGCAGCAGATACGTCAACAGTGAGTCTGCTATCTGGTCACAAACGCAGGCGCAGGGACATAAATCAAAACTCCAACCAGCAAATTAAACTGTGTTTTTCATTGCACAGACACAGGTGTGTTTATAGTGGGGACCAACAGAGGTTGATCCTCTAAGCAGGGACTTACATGGGGAACCGGTGTGACTGCAAGTGGAAAGCCAATGTTACAGTTTATAACTGCAGGCAACAACAAAACCACGAATATCAGGAAGGCAGGGAGCAGAAGAACGAGTCAGTGTGAGCCTGAAATCTGGATAAAATCTGATAAACTAAGAAAAAACAACTATGATAAAGAACTTAAACAGGGCCCGTGTTGAAAATAAATTCATTAAAATGCTAAATAGGACAATTAAATGATTATTTTGTTAACATTATACAACTGCAGCTCACATGGTGCTTAGCTAACAAGCTGACTAAAGCCCTCAGGGAGTCAGGCTGGATTACTAGGAGGGCAAAGCTGATCCTTTAGGGTCCAAAACCTGCAGCACTTAAGTCTTGGTTCCCCAGACGCTCATGGGGCCAAATGGTGCCAATTAAAGTAGACTAATTCTAATAAAGTGCAGAGAGATTGTGAGAAAGGTGAGGTCAACATAGTCCCGTATCCTCGGTCATGTTTGTCCTGTAGCCTGTGGCAGGTTAATACAACCCTGCAGGGGGCCTATAGCTGTGAAATGCTCATAAAGTCACTCTTTTTATCTTATGGGAAACACAGGACGAGAGGTTCAGCGTCACCTTTTTCAGAAGGACAGGACAGATGAGAAAGGACTGTGCTTTTTTTTATTTTTTCACACAGCAGATGTCCAAATGCAGGCTTATTATAGTTCAGCAAGATGTGGAAACAAGATGTGATGGAGGAGGATTTAATCTCAACATTTCATGATCTTTCTGCTCTGTCACGTTTTGTCCTTAAACCTGCACTCAGGTGACACACTTCTCCTGACTAATCTGTATGAGAGGCTGAGTCAGCGGATAAATCCCTCCTGCCGTCCACAGAGTACATTTCCCAATAACACAGTGATTTGATCATGCTCCTCTGGCTGCACAGACCGGCTCTAAAGCCCGACTCTGTGCCGGCTGCAGGGCGAGGGGATGCAGTCACACTTCAGTGCCTCCACTAAAAAGCCTCCCACTCAGTTTGAAGTGACGTATCACGTGTAAACAGGAAAAAGAAATAACTGTGAACATTCAATTCTTGATCAGTAAATATATGTGACTACATTTGTTAAGGATTTTTTTTTTTATTAATAATGGGGGAAAAAAAACTAAATACACTCACTGATTCACATCAAGAGTTGCACAGTGAATATGTCACTTTGACTGATGTTTGTTTAAATATATTTAAATTTGACACATTTACACAATCACAAACACAATAATGAAAGAAAGTAGTGAGTAATATTCTTTTTTTTCTTTATTTTGTGCAGCAATGGAGCGTGTGTGGCAGCGTGAGGCTTGTACTGTGCGTTCAGTGTCAAATTATTCAAATCTGAAGAAAGTTCTGTTTCTTCAGGCTCTTAAAAAAAATAGTACAGGATGTTCACTGACCCAAACCTGGGCCCTGCAGTATTTTCCTACAGCAGCTCAGTACAGCATGAATATCAAGAGGAGAGAGAGGCCTTGTGTTCAGAGACTCCACTCTGTAACTAGAGGATCAGGGTTCACACTTCAGAAGTGTCCTTGAGCAAGACACTGAGTCCCTCCCAGCTGTTGCGTAGCTGATCTTTCACCTCCCTGTGGAGGGAGGAGTGCAGACAAAACAACAAATCATTCTGCTCGCTGGTACTTCTTGTTTTTTTAATGATTAAACAATAAACAGAGAATATTCACAGCACTCGGAGAGCAGCCAGTCAGTCCTAGTTAGATCAAAAAAGTCTTCATCAAATCTGTCAGTTGGCAGAGACAAGGCTTTGCTAAGACCTCAAACAACAACCTTAAGGCCTCCATGAGGTTGTTTGGACTGGTGGTGTGACCACTAAACACCACCTATATACTTTCACAGCAAAATACAACAGTGATGCAGAAGGATCAGAAAACAGGCAAGTGGGAAAAGAGAGAAGTGTTCCCAGTAAGTGCTTGTAAAGGTTTTCTCAGTGTCTATCCTGTTCATTTTGACCAGGTTTGGGGAGAAAAAAAGTGGTTTTAGACAAGACAAAATTATGAAATTAGACAGTTTGGTTAGACTTTCTGATCATTTGCTGATAAAGGTGTTTGTTTTGTGTCAAAAATGTATGTCAGCTCCTTGTATGTCTGTGTCTGAGATGACTTAACTCTCTCTACCATGAAATCTTTAGTTTTATGTAGACAGTATCAGAGGAAAGGGATATAGTGAATATCAGTTTTAAAAATACCAAATACGATAGATAGATAGATAGATAGATAGATAGATAGATAGATAGATAGATAGATAGATAGATAGATAGATAGATAGATGGATAGCATGGGGGGATATGATATTACTAACCCAGAAGTACTTAAATATTAAATATATCCATGGGATTCAGTACAGTGCAAACAGCATATATACATAAAAAGTAAGAGTACAGTTTCCAACTATGAAGCAGCCATACTATCCACACCTGTGTCTGTCCTCACTGTGGGAACAACCTCCCTCATGATGCCTTTTACCAACACAATGAAGAAATATGAAAATGATTTGCATGGTGGGAAGATGCCTGTAATCAGAAAATTCTCACAAAAAAAGTGACTTCATTTCTTTTCTGATGATATCCACTCACTGTGATTTATCGTTATGGCAACTCAGAGGGCTTAGTAACAGTTAGGGATGTGTAGTAACTGAGGATGTAAAGTCACTGACGAGTCAATGTTTGCAAACTTCATTTAACGACTAAAACTTTAATTTCATGTCATACCTTAAACGTACGCTGTGGAGTTTTGAAGCGAGGCGTCCATTACCGAAAAAATAATCAACACAGCAAGTTATTCAAACGTGCTCGGCAACACAAATTGTTAATACAGAAACACAATTTCTTGGAGACAGCATTGTTGGGATCCACTTGAATGGGTTTAATCAGACTCTGCCCCTGTCTCAGCACCAGCCCCTTGTTATACTGATGTACAGTTATTACATGCATATTTATAGACAATAAAAGTCAGTAAAACACATCAGGTGAAGATTTAGTGTCATGTGTTGCTTCTCTGACTCCATATATAAGAGTCTAATGTATTAAACATTATTATAGTACTAATGTAGTCAATAAAAAAACCTGTCAACTGCATGAAAGGCACATTAAAGCTGTGTTATTAATGTTAACACAGTGTAAACACGTGCTCATAAATATACAGAGCTGTTTATTGATTATACTATTTATTTCTATGCTATACTGATTTATTCAAATGCATGTTGAAGCCACTGTATCGTAGCACTCCTCATCTCACGCCGGTGCCAGTAACACAAATTAAACAGCAAGGATCAGGGACTGACACCTGTGTTCAGGTAACTAGCAGAGTCAGTATATAAAACTAATTAGGCTTGTTAGTGTGTGCTGCACATTACAAAAAGACGGCATAAATTTGAGAGAGGCTGCCGCTCTTTGTCTTCTCCTCTCCTCCGTCTCCTCTCTCCCCATCTGTTTAATGTTAGCTCATAAACAGACGGCACATCCAGGCCCCGGGAGAGACGTTTAATGAAAGTGAAATATAGAAGAAAGAGGAGCGTCTGCAAACGCTCGCTCTCAACTGTTTGTCATGGATGGAGGGGTGAGAAAATAGAGAGGTGCAAATGTTTTCACTGATTCTCCCCAGAAAGTAATGAAATGTTGAAACCGTCTTTTTAACAGAGCACAGTGATATTCTTCTTTCTCCGCCGAGAGCTCGGAGAGGAAATAAACTCTTTTTTTTTTCACTCCGACAATTTTGCATCCATTCACAGAGTCAGAGAAAATCAGATCTTTAGAGAGCGGCATTTAATTAAAGCAATAATCTGTGACATTTTAAATAATTGTCCATTTTGCGAGTTTGTAAGAATTATTGATATCAAAACTCAGCGTTGAGAGATGAGCTCAGTCGATAAAAGCTTTCAGCATCTGCTTGTCTTTCGGATTAAGGATCCTCTGGTGTGTGCTCAGTGTCACGCTTCTGATGTGTTTCGAGTAAACAGCGGCGGAGCTGTAGCCGCCATCGTATGCAGAAGTTTGCCAAAAAGTTAACATTCATATCAGGAGCAAGATGCCACAGAGTCCTCCCACACTGTGACACAAAGATAAAAGTTTGTCTTACACATTAGCATACAGCTCGAATCATGAAGCTGAAGAAAAACAAGACTTTTAAAAGTAAAGACAGAGGTTGCAATGCTACAAAAAGTCAAAACAGAACCTGATTATTCTGAGGACTGCACACACACGATGTCGCACGCTCCTGTAGAATTAATATTGAACCACAACAAATAGAGTAATACAGTCTGATGTGTCTCCTGCAGACGTACACTTCAACACACTGACTGGTCTCCTCCTCGCGAAGAGGCCTGTTTGACCTTGGGGTGTTAACGGATTTCTTGAAGGAAAAGCTCTTCATTTCCAGATTTAGAAACTGCCAATTAGTGAAGAAATCCAGGAGTCACATAGTGATTAATTAATTCACTCAGTGCTCCCATTTTTTCCCAGACATGACAGTGATTGCCAGACTAAAAATACATCTGCCACTACAAAATGGATCCACTGAAAAAATGTTAATGAAATAGCAGAAATATGTGAAAAAAAAGAAGAAATCATTGTTTTATTACTGTTTTGTTGTGTTGCTGCGATGCTTTGCGCTCTGGGCGAGTTCTTCAAATGTCAGCCCCGTTTCAAAGGTCAACAAACGGCTTTTCATTGTTGGTCAATGAGGATGCCTTCGATCGATCCCCCACGTGGTCTGGTTCCCCCATGTCTGTGCCCCCCAGCAGCTTAGGTGACTTTCAACATTTAATTTTATTCAGCTTATTTATTGCACAACAGTCACATCTGTAAATACTGCATGACAGTGTTGCATGTCAGCAGTGAATAAATGTGCAGCGGATGAAGCAGGAAGTGTGTTCAGTGGGAACATACGATTAAAAACTCTCCTTTTATTATCATGTATGTATATGTACGAGTGAAGTGTATCTGGACACTTTTCAGAATACAAAACTGCCACCTGGTGGTGTCTGAGCTGAGCTGCTTCACTGATGCTGAGGCTGTCAGTGCGGGCTCCGAGCTCTGTTAGCAGTCCTTGATGGTTTCAGGGGCCTCGGGGGAGTCCCTTTAAACCAGACAGCAGTTTAAATATCCCTGGTATTCCCCTCCTGGCATGTTTGCAGAAGAGAGAAAATACATAAGGGCTGTTTTGTGAATCGAGGAGTCAGTCTCTCAAAATAGACAGCAGTGTCTAAATGTGCTGACGTGTTCAGAGCAAAAGTCCCATTACATAGCTGTTTGAAGTCTAATGAGGAGCTATTTCCAGTGAAATACAAAGGTTTGGAGGATTGTGGAGGGAGGCGCAGTGTGTCGTTCACTCCGGACTGTGTGAAAGCTTCACTGGTGGATATGAAGCTGCTTTCAGCCTCCTTGTGGACAAATGGACGCTGTGGAGCACAAATGAGGAAAAAGATGCCAGCAAGGGTTTAATCAATGTGGCTTTTGCATGTTAATACAAGTGCTGGTACTGAAGGGATACTGCTGAATACATGCTTATGTTTTTAATATTTTGAGATATTACATCAAAACAGCTGATGGTTGGAATTTTGGGCAAATGTTTATCATCTCAGTGTTGAATCATTTTCATGCAGGAATCTTGAAAAAAAAGTTGTTTTCATGATATGAATGGTGATACATGCATGCATTTATTTGACTTCTATTGTTTAAGAGACTTGCACTTTGTAAATTACTACAAAATATTTAAAGGACTTAAAAAAGATTTAGAAAATAAGAATTAAAAGTAGAAAATCTACCCCATAGTACAAAATAACAAACATAAAAAATAAACCAAGGTGAGAACATACCGTTGTTTTCAGAGGGAATGATCACCTCAGTCCCCTCCTTCCTCTTTCCTCTTTCCTCTGCGACATGTTAGCTTCCTGTGTTGTTTTGCTTTAGTCTCATTGTTGTCATCAGCCTGCACCTTCCAGCTGCAGCAGACAAATGTGATCAACACACAGATTATGTCAGCAATCAGCTGCTAATCACTGACCCTGTTCAGCCTTGCAGTTTTATGCACCTCGGGTGGCAAATCACAAGTGGACAAATCATCTGAATCACACCTGAATTTAACATGCGTCCCCAAACCGTCCTGACCACCACATGTGTTCGGATGTCACCACGTTGGGGCCGCGCAATTATCACGTAACAACGATTTACTCAGTGTGTTTTTAAAAATAATCCCTGGTGTGAAATTAATAAAGTTCATCCTATCTCTTAACGCCAGAAGAGCGCCAGTTTTTGTAAACAGTTAGCAAAGCTATCTGAAAGAGAGGAGAAGGCAAAATGATTCATACACTGTTGTACATGTACAAGCTAATCCAACTGTTTCTGGTGAGAGGACAAAGCTGTAACTGAGCACAGGGCAAGATGGAGGAGACTAAACACAAGAAAAGCAGCGGCTATGCTATGTCACGTCCTCATCCGAGACACATTAGGATGCATTAGTGTTCACACTACAAGTGGTATGTGGTCACATGTGTCCCAGGCTATCTCTGCATGTGGTTTGAGTGATCACTGTGTCTTGGTGGTCGTTCACACTTGTATTCAGTGCGGTTTAGTGCTGTCCACTTGTGATCCGATTACCTGATATGGATGAAACCAACCAGGTGTGAACAGGGTCCTGAGAACTGAACCTCTTCATTTATTTATTTATTTATTTTACATTTTCAGTAGCTGGTGGCTAAAAGAAAAGTGGGTTACACTTATGAGGAGTTTTATTTGTTGGGGTGACAGACCATGACTCTAAACACATGTCTGCTGAATGTGTAAATAAGCAACTGTTTGCTGACACTTTCACCACATCAACAAGTTAACATGCGTGTGTTTTCAGGTTTCACTTTTGCTTTAAAAGCAAATTTAAAAGCTAAAACTTCAAGGCCTGTTTCCATTGCAGCGACTCTCTAATGCTTTTCCTCCTCCTGTAAAACAGATTCATTCAGAGACCAGGTAACAGCTAATGTTGTGTCACATTTGAAGATTTGTTTTCATGTTTGTCCCTAACTGCATCTGAGGCTCTGCCAGGTTCTCCTGCGGACACATGGTGTGGCTAGACGACTGCTGAAGGCTGCTGTGTTTGCTGTTTGTCTCCTTTAGGGCCATGCTGAGTGACATTGGGGACTATGTAGGTACAGACATTGAAATATCCTGGTTACCTAATCTGGATGATTTAATGAAGGGCTATGCCAGAAATTTTCGCCCTGGGATAGGAGGTGAGTATGAGATCTACTGCTTGTGGCGTTGGGTTGCATTTCACCCCCTCACATTTACAGCCATCCTTAGCATAACCCAACCTGAGTCCCAAGTACAGGAATATGGATGTTTGCATTTCATTATCCAATCCATTATCCTGAGAGGTGTCTTTGTTTTCTGCTTTTTTTCCTCGTGCTGCATTCGAACAAAACACGTATTTACTTTTCACAATAACCTGTTTTGACTCTTCAATGAGGTCAAGTGTTTGTTAAGGACACACAAAAAATAAACTTTACTAAAAGGATTATAAAAGGACGTTGTCCTTTCAAGGGCGAGCTGGCGAGGAGCGGGCGGCACAAACAATGTGCGCCGCTCCAGAGACTTTGCTAAGAATGGCTGCAAAATGTGAAACATCCAATGACCACAGCGATAGATTTCTCAATCTCACAGCTTAACTCAGCTGAGCAGAGGTGAAAATGTGGGGCAAGAACGCTGCTGTCGCCACACACACCGTCCTGTGCACTACACGCCAAACAGCTTCAAGTGGTCACCACATTCCTCTTAATGTAACATCACAATGCGCTGATAATGAAAGCCAAAAGAAAAAGGGCTGTTGTGACCATTGGGGAATCATGTCGGTTATTTGGGGTAGTTCCCCTCATTCAACTCACATCCCATAACTCTTAATACGCCGTCAGTGTGTTGAATATGCATTTTCACTGTTTTGTGTCTTGCAAGTGAAATTTGATTCACAACTATGACTTTGTGCTTACTGATAAACAGTTTTTGAAATTATCGAAGAGATTTTACACGAGCAAAGTGATGCACGAGGTGTGAAAACATATTTGTGAACCAATAATTTTGCTTTGGGAAATACAAACAATATTTGTGATGTTTCTCTCTGTGTAATATTTGTGGATCCTGTTATTACATTGTTGCAAGGAACATTCCTTGGAAAAACCCATAAATGTGCACAAATTGATTTGTGCAATTTGTTAAGAAAAAAAACAAAACAGGAGAGACAAAGAAAGAAAAATCTATATCTATGAACAAAAGTGTTTGTTCCATCCAACAACAATCTGTGAATCCCATTGTGTTTACATCGCATTACATTACATTCATCAATCAGATGCTTTTGTCCAAAGTGACGTACTATAAGTGTGTTCACCCTGCATAAGCACAAGAGAGCTTATTGAACTACAACTTAACAAAACACAAAGAATACAACATCTTTACCACCTATTCCCACCAACACAAGTGCAAATGCAACGTCGAAATATTTATAAATGGTAAAACTTTGTATTCCTTGTATAAGAAAATTTCATTTTAATAAATAAACTAGAAAACACTCAGGGAGCACCGACCTCCAACAAGGTATAATCCAGCTGTACTGATGCTATAAACTGAACACTGTTGCCCTCTTGTGGTGATTTGCCCACTATAAGAGATTTTTCGGGATGTTGTTTTTTGTACATGAGCTCTGATCTTACCCAAAATATAATAATTTGTTCCTTGGGTAATACAACAGCTCTCAAAAATATCCCAGTGATGTGTAGTGTAGTGATAGTAGGTGAAAAACACTGTTAAAAACCTAGGAAACCTGGGTTGTTGCTGTGTGCCTCTCCATTGGAGACTTCCAGTAAAAACACATTTGTTATGGCATCATGTAAACACCCTCTAACCTTTGCCATACAATAAACATGTCATTGCAAATCACCTCACACAATACATTCATACAAAATATGACCTGCCATAAATGGGTACGGGAAGGTGTTGAATGATGGGGAATGGCAATGTATGATTCCCTAATGTTCTGTATAAATAGCCTTGCTGTTCTGCATCAGTGAGCTCCCCTGTGGTTTCTGCCCTCCAGCATCCGATCACCGAGGCACACTCCATGCTAATCATATGGCAAACTGTTGAGTGAAAACGCTCCAGCGTATGTGTGTATGTGTGTATATATGTGTGTGTGAATGTTGGCAGAAGGCTCACTCTGTGCGACTCCATGAAAAGCCCAGTGCTGTTTATGAATGCCCACAGTGTGATGTGCCACTTAGCATGGTTAAACTGGATAATGCTTAATCTCCATGCACGGTAGGAGTGTTTGAGACGTGGGAGGGAGGTGGGCGGGAGGGAAACAGATGGGTGATGGAGTGAGGATGGGAGGGACCGGTGCATTCAGAATGAGTGGTGAAGGTGTGTGTATGCGTGTGTGTGTGTGTGGGTGTGTTTGTTTGAGATGGGGAGGGGGGCAGGTTTGCCCTGTTTTCTCACTTCTTCCTCTGCAGGTCCACCGGTGAATGTGGCCATGGCTATAGAGGTGGCCAGCATTGACCACATCTCCGAAGCCAACATGGTAACGTACACACAGCCACTTCCTCCTTCTTCCTACACTCAGATTCTCTATCATCCCTCGACTTCACTAGTGCAGCAAAGATCAAAGATTTGCTATTTGCATAATCCTGATTTATCCCACTTGAGGGTTTGAAAGTACTCAGTGTGAACACGTGTGACACTTTGGCTGAGTTGTTAGATAATTGGATACTTTCATGGATTTTGTGCTGTAAGAACTAAATTTAGTGGGAAGATTCACATTATGTATGTGACTCACGTTATTTTTCCAAACAAATACCGTATTTTCCGGACTATTGAGCACACCTGTCTATAGGCCGGTCCTGTCTATAACTCGCAATTGAATTTATTCGAACAGCTTCATGTCGTTCACTCTGACCGGGTCTGACGTGACGAGGCTAAATGTGTCGGCGGCACGTAGCTCGTTAGCTTTTTACAAGCTAGCGAGTTCCGTGAGCCACACCGATGTTTAAGCCGCAGGATTCAAAGCGTAAGAATAAAGAAGCGGCTTA
The DNA here is from genome assembly GCA_900323345.1 of Pseudochromis fuscus. NCBI lineage: Eukaryota > Metazoa > Chordata > Actinopteri > Pseudochromidae > Pseudochromis > Pseudochromis fuscus. The sequence continues at coordinate 60,247 of OOFC01020670.1, forward strand.
TAGTCCGGAAAATACGGTATATATTTTTCCTGCTTTAACGTCTGCGACAAAGACTGAAGTACGGTGGCCCTGAGAGCTCAAAACACCAGATAAGCGCCAGAAAACACAAGCAAACACACACAACGCAAGCAAACTGAAGTAAGATCTTCTAGAGGAAAGACAAGTAAATGTGCTACAAGAACAGAAAACACAATGTGATCTGCAATAATATCTGAGACAACTGGGTCATGAGTTAATAAATATCTCACCTGTCTCACTTTCTGTCTGTGCCACTTGCAGTATCTTAGTATTTGATTGTGTTTAATATATATGCAGCACAATTTTGTATTGATCTGTGTTTGCTTGTGTTCAGAAATGCATTGAACTCTCACTGCCATCAAGATAAGTTCATTTAACCAATAGGTTATCAATAAAGTTTGGTACAAATGCACAATAGAAATTACACTATGAGTACTACTTTTAAGTCGTAACAGGATAATCTCCAGTGTGGTTGTGCCTTGGATTAGTAACAGCAATACCTCCTTTGGTGCTTTGTGTTTTCCACCCACCTGTTGCTTTAAAGTGTGACAAAAGGTCAAAGTAAAATAATTAAGTAAATAATTTAAAAAAAATACTGAATTAGATAATGAGGGTTGTCTACTTGTTAAGATCTCACTTAATAAACTTGGAAGTAGGTGTCATTAATTAGTTGTTAGATGAACTAATGGAAGTGAAAATAAACTGAGTTTCCTGAATTTGTGCTGTAATGTGACAGATTTATGTGAAATTGCAATAATTAAAAGGGTTCTCCAACAGAATTCACTTTAAACTCACTTCACAGTAAATCAGTGATAACAGATGGTTTAAAAGACTCCAACACTGAATCCTACACTTCCCACAATGCAACTTTATTCTTGGTCAGAGCTGACAAAACAAATCCAGATCCCAAAAATACATCATTCAGATGTTTTCATAGGCTCAGAAGTGACAGGGTTAACAAGTATTTTAAGTTATTCATTATTTCCTTAACAGTCCCATTTGATCCTTTGTGTTCCTCCCTGTTCCTGACAGGAATACACCATGACCGTGTTCTTGCGGCAGAGCTGGCATGACGACCGTCTGTCCTACAATCACACCAACAAGACTCTGGGACTGGACAGTCGGTTTGTGGACAAGCTGTGGCTGCCCGACACCTTCATCGTGAACGCCAAATCTGCCTGGTTTCACGACGTGACCGTGGAGAACAAGCTGATCCGCCTGCAGCCCAACGGAGTCATCCTATACAGCAGCCGGTACGAACAAACAGATTATTGTCTCCTCTCTTCCCAGCCAACTCTGCAGTTCAACAATCATGTTAGGCACATTTTAAGCCACTGTATTGATTGTACTGCCTGCAACTTTACTATTTGGTTCAATCTTACTGACATTGGTGCTGTAGACACGAGGCAAGAAGTTATAAAAATATATGAAATATAAAAAAAGAAAAGTGAAAATAAAATAAGAATAGATTGTAAGAAGTAGTATAAACAGTAGGAAACATAGTATGAACACACACAAGCTGAACAATAAATAATAATTACCCCAATGTGCAGTTATTAAAGAGCAACAACCAGATGTATTTATTGAAATGTGCAAAATGAGATGTAATAATTGAAATGTGCAATATCAATGTGCAGAGTTTTATGAATGTGCAAAAAAAATGGACTGAAGTGGAACACACACATTTCCTAGGAGTTTTAAAAAAAGAGGAAATTTAGGGGAATAAAGTTCTCAGGTATACAGACATATGACAATAAATAATTGTGGTGGCTCTGGAAAGATTTATTTGTATTGAAACTTTCATACATAAATGCAGCACAAAGAGCTCAACTGTAAAACAAATACAAAAAAAATGTGACTAAAACAAAATTGCTAGAATAAAACTATTCAAATGGAATACATGAAATAAAATAAATATAAAAAAACAAGAAATTTGAATTAAAAGAAGTGCAGCAGCGTGAAGTGAAGCATTTCAAATCTGTGCAGAGAGTTAAAGGCTGAAGGATTAAAGATATGTTTTAAGTTTTTTTTTGGAAAACACTCAGTGAGCTTGCTTCCCTGATACTGTATCTCCAGATAGTGTGCTCCACAGCTCAGGGGCATAATTGACAAAGGCTCCATCAGTGATTTTCTTTCTGCTGTTGTTGGCAGTGTTGTTGAAGGCAAATAATTAACAAGAGATCTGGCAATGGAGCATGGTCCAAGCCTATTAATGGCTTTGTACACAAGGAAGAGGACTTTAAAGTCAGTTCAGTACGTTAGAGGAAGCCAGTGCAGAGCATCTAAAACTGGACTCATGCTCCCTCCTCTTGGTTCTGGTGAACAGACGGGCTGCAGAGTTTTGAATAAGCTGAAACCTGTTAGTGTTGTGCATGATGGTACTAAAGTCAGCTTCAAATAAATGGCTCCAATCGGATTTTCTGCATTGTTTTGATTTACAAATAGACTTCAAGCTCAGATCTGAGTCTAATGGGGTAGAACTATGTGAACGAATTATAATGGCAAAGTTTAGATGAAGTAAATTGTTTTGTTTGTAGGATTACTTCGACAGTGGCGTGTGACATGGACCTGACCAAGTATCCGATGGACGAACAGGAGTGTATGCTAGATCTGGAGAGCTGTAAGTTTGGATTCATATTCAGTGTTCAGTGTTTCTGCATTCACACATCATTTGGAAAAAAAGTGAAACATTTTGATGTCCAAGCACAGTGACATTTCTAAAAGGTTGCAGTGTTTCCCATCCCTCCAGCTCCTCAGTGTGGGGATAGAAATACTACATGTCGAGCACAGTGTTGTTGGCCGGAGAGATAAAATGTCATTTATTTTTTTGGTTCTAGATGGTTACTCCTCAGAGGACATCGTATATCACTGGTCGGAGAGTCAGAGACACATCCACGGCCTGGACAAGTTAGAGCTTTCCCAGTTCACCATCACAGACTACCGCTTTGTCACCGAGATGCTGAACTTCAAATCAGGTGAACATCACTGGTGTTTTTCCTGTTTTTCTTTAGCTGTCGAGCTCAGTGCAGGCACAGAATTTTTGAGTGTTTTACACATCATATAGTATTTTGAGTTTCTGGACTTGGCTTCTGTGTTGGAGGACTCTGCTTATTCTTTTTGAAGCGAGAATTTCTTGTGGTTTCAGACACTTCTGCAGTTATATTCTATGCATAGAAGGAATGGATCAAGACAGACTTGCAGCTGAGCCAGGCAGGAGATTTAAGAGATGACAAGAGCTGCTGCTGGGAAGATGCAGCCTGCAACATCATTTTATGTCTTACATCTTGAATTTCTGCCACTAGGGGCTCGAGCGAGCAGACAGATGTTCCCTAATATCAGCTCCTGTGAAGAACAATAAATGCTTTTTATGATGGATAATTAGCTTCGACAGTTGAGTAATTAAACAGGGTGTCATGTTTTCTGCTTCCCAGCGGGACGGTTTCCAAGGCTTAGTCTTCGCTTCCAGCTGAGACGCAATCGAGGCGTCTACATCATCCAGTCATACATGCCTTCCATATTGTTGGTTGCCATGTCCTGGGTGTCCTTCTGGATCAGCCAATCAGCAGTCCCTGCTCGAGTATCCTTAGGTTGGTATTAATCTGATGAGATCTATTTGAACTTTTATGATTCTAAATGATTTTGTAACAGATTAAATAAATATCCTTTCATCATTTGAACAGTTAATTTGTGTATGTAATATGTTTTATTGTGGTTCTATATGGCAGCTTACTGAAACAGATACTGAAAATCAACAACAGAACAACATCTAAAACTAGGATAGATGGACTAAAGACAGAGTGTGGTCACCAGAGGAAAGACCACATGCTTATTAAAGTTATAAAAGATTTCAGACTGTATTGTCCATTCAAGATTAAAACATAAGAACATACCAGAGCTACTATTTCATTTGGGAAATAACTGTCAAATTCTGATGTAATAATTAGCTAAAATCAGTACAGTATGCTAGCAAGCAGTTCAGAGCCTCTGTTGCATGTTAGTGAGCCTAAGATGACTGTGGTTCTGTGAGGTTGCACTTGCTAACATGCTAATGCAAATCCTGTTTAATGTTTAGCATTTTCACCCACTTAGTTCAGCTTGGTAGCATGGTAGCATTGGTTCAGTAACATTAAACACAAAGTCAAGTTGAGCCTGATGAAAATGCCAATAATTTTGCAAACATTTAATCATAAATTGAAGTACTAGAATGTAAAATGTGACGGGAATGAAGGCAGAAGAGGATCCGATCCATCCAACAGTTGTTTGTACATTGGACTTAAAACTAGAAAGCACTCAGAGAGCACAGACCTCCCCCATGGCATAATACAGCTGTGCTGATACTATAGATTGAATGCTGGTGCCCTCTTGTGGTGAAATAGCAACACTGTCTTGTTCAAACAGAGATAAGAGATAGGGATGTTTTGGATTTTTTTAAAGACAGGATCCCATCCTCTGATCTTTCCCCATATTTTTATCGGTCAGTACTTTCTCTGAGATGTTGCTAACAGACAGACAAATGCAGGAAAAATTATAACATCCTTGGCAACAGTCAGGAAATCACCATAAATAGGAAGGATGAGTGAGCACATTGACCTGCTGGTGGTGTGAATCCAGAGTAGTAAAGATATTTCAGTCTATGCTACACAAGAAGATTGACACTGTCATCAACAGTCTCTTGTCTAATGTGTTTCATTTCTCTGTCCTTTCCACAGGGATTACGACAGTTCTCACCATGACCACACTGATGGTGAGCGCCCGCTCCTCCCTGCCGCGAGCGTCGGCCATCAAGGCGTTAGACGTCTACTTCTGGATCTGTTATGTGTTTGTGTTCGCGGCCCTCATCGAATACGCCTTTGCCCACTACAACGCTGACTACCGACTCAAAGAGAAGGCCAAGGTGAAGGCCAACAAGCTGAGCTCCGAGGTGAGGAAATCATTCCCACAGCGTACTCTCCGTCAGACGATAACAATACAGAGCTTCAGGGGGGGTTGTTGTGAGTAATGAGCACGCCTTTCAAACACAGACCTGGGACGGGTTTCAAGCCTTGGTACTGACAAGCATCCATCCCACTGACCTTCAGCAAGACAATGAATCCCCACAGAGCATAATGGGAAAAGAGATGATTTCCCTACAGGGAGTAATAGTGATTCTCATCATACTCTGTGCTCCTTTTGTTGTTGGTGTACATCCTAACTGAGGTATACCTGCAGGATAACACTGTCTGCACTTTTTGTGAATTAAAATTTCTTATGAATACTGAAATACTATATAAAACTGAAGAAGTGTCATTAACAGTGCTGGAATAAAAGGGCATATCTATAAGAATAAATCCAATCATATAATAAATCAAAGTTTAAAACCCCGATCTAAGAATCAAATATCTAAGCTGACAGTACTCACAGAGCACAGACCTCCACCAAGACATAATCCAACTGACTGAACACTGTAACTCAACACCTGGAAGATAGAAAAGAAAACAGTTTGTGAGATGAAAACACCTCTTCCTAGTGATGGATAGTCTCCATGAGTTGTGGACTGGTGTCATTATCCAACCACACAATGGACAACGATAAGAATAAGGAAAAACTTGTTTTTTTTATTGTCCTCTGAGGGGAGTTTGTTCTGGACAATAGTAATACACCATTGCAAGTCACCATTGGTTGCATCCATGTAGAATCAGACAAAGAATCAGTATCTATACTGTCTATACTAATGTGGGTGGTGGCTCCTCCGTTGAGTTGGTGGGCAAAGCATGAAATTTTCTTTTGATGCCCCCTGTCCCCACCCCAATCGCCATTGAATTGTCTCAAATTGAAGACATTATCATCCTGCATATGTGTGTTCATTTTCAGCAAAATCCATTAAGATGTAATAAAGTAAGATAAAATTCTGAAGATGACATTTTACTGTTTCACAATTTGTGTTCCTTCTTCTTCTTCTTCTTCTTCTTCTTCTTCTTCTTCTTGTTTTTTCCTTCTTCTCCTTCTTCTTGTTTTTTCCTTCTTCTTCTTCTCCTTGTTTTTTTCTTCTTCTCCTTCTTCTTGTTTTTTCCTTCTTCTTCTTCTCCTTGTTTTTTTCTTCTTCTTCTTCTTGTTTTTTCCTTCTTCTTCTTCTTGTTTTTTCATTCTTCTCCTCCTTCTCCTTCTTCTTCTTCTTCTTCTTGTTTTTTCCTTCTTCTCCTTCTCCTTCTCCTTCTCCTTCTCTTCCTTCTTCTTCTTCTTGTTTTTTCATTCTTCTCCTTCTCCTTCTCCTTCTTCTTCTTCTTCTTCTTGTTTTTTCCTTCTTCTCCTTCTTCTTGTTTTTTCCTTCTTCTTCTTCTCCTTGTTTTTTTCTTCTTCTCCTTCTTGTTTTTT
>OOFC01020672.1:0-10193 GCA_900323345.1 Pseudochromis fuscus
GGCACCATCTTTTACAGCTTTCATCCTTGCCCCGGCCTTGATGAAGAGCCCATATTGGGACTGAAGGAAGCATGATGGATGATGCAGCAGGGCCTGGGACCTCACTCTCTATCAGACCAGCCACTCAGAGTGAGCTGTCACCCCGCTTCATGATAGTTGGTGATCTATAGGCACCAGCGCTGCCACACTGGACCTTCAGCAGACTGCGATAGATGTCCTTGCCCCTCTGAGAGGAATAAATCTCTTAGTAAGGAGAAGTGGGTACAAATAAGGGGTGCAGGGAGGGGGTTGTATCTTGCTTTGGTTAGTTGCTCATCTATTTAAGGCCCCTAAAAAGTGACAGCTCGTGTTTAGGTTTTATGGCAACAGTGTGGCGGATGGCCTATCTGTGTGGGCAGTATTTACTGTGTGTAGCACACAGCAAGCGAGGTGGAATGACCATGTAGTGCTTATGTAAAAATGTGGACGTGTCTACGGGACAGAGGACACGGTTTAATGTGACAAAGCATCATCAGTGACACCCACGGTCACAAACGCCACACGCCTCGTGTTCAGATGGGGTTCAAGGACATGTGTAATCAACTGAGGCGCTGTCAGCTTTAGAGAAATGAAGCACTCTTCCATATACGAGGTGCAATTTGCAAAATATACTCAAGTCATAGCTTATATCCATCAAGAAGGTGGAGCACATTTTTCACAGCTTTGACGAATAGCACACTCACTAAATTAGAATCAGAATTAAGCACAGAAACAGGTCTGTAGCCTGAGGTTTGTGTTTCAGAAATAGCCTGGCCTCAATGTGGTTTTTACAAGGAGCAGAATCTAGCACATTGTCTTCTGGGATGCCTTCGGTTCAGTGTGGCTTCATCTCAAGAAAGAATAGTTTTATTTTGGTTAGAAGTCACCTTGCAGGCAGCGGAGAAAGTGAGTCGAGTTGAACTTGAGGTTTTCTTTGAAACGCAGAATGAGTTTGCATTTTTATTCATGCTCTTTCATCCCTCTGAGCTCATTGTTTGTCACCATCTCGTTCCCTCTCGCTTTCTCCCATTTGTTCTTTTGCCTTTTTGTTCTAACCAGAAGCTTTATAGTGTGACATGATAGCTTTGGGTAAAACTTTGTCTCTTTTTTGTAATCAACACATTGATTGCTAGACGATGACAATTAAAATAAATATGAAACTGCAAAAAAATCAGCCTGAAGTTTTGATGCCACTGTAGATATAATTATATTTTAATTTCATATTATATTTAACAATGACTGCAGAGCTCTATGACACTGTATAGTGCCTATAAAGTGTAGACACATAATTGCATAACATTTTCAAATAAATACTTGCATGTCAAATTGGTATTATAGTATAACTTAAATCACAGTCGAATTGCATTAGTATTAAGAACATATGATCCACTGGAAAAAAAAAACACAGAGAAACACTTTCCTCTAATGCTGGCAATTACTTAAATGCAACACAACATGGCCATGGCCTCTCAACTAAACCAATTCATTTACACCAGCAGGAGCTATGTAAAGAAGCAATGACTCTGCCTCAGAGGGCAGTCGGCCATCTTTATTCATTTAGATATTAAGTTGTGTGGAGTGGCTGCATTGACATCCCAGTTCCCACCCAGTGTACCTCATGACACTGTGACATGAAGGTGGGCTGTCCCTCTGAACTCAGACATGAATATAAAGTCATCACAAATCAATCTGGCCTCTGGTCTGATTTATGTGTGCCCACAGCCGGGAGATTTCGACACGTGAAGTCGACCATTGAGGCACATGCAGATTATATGATGACTGGAAAATACAGTTACACTGAGCAGCTTCTACTCTCACAGCAGGTCCAATAAGGCCCTTCATGAGAGGTTTGCTTGGTTTGGTGTTATAACTACATGTGTCTGTGTGCTGTGTTTGCAGAGCAGGTGGAGGAGAGCACGAGTAATCAGTTTTGCCTGCCAAATGGCATATCTGCAGAGAGCGATGTTATGAAACTCTCAGGGAAGGCTCGGTGATAGACACGTACAGCACTCACATGACAAAGTATTGATCCAGCATCAGAGAGTGGCCTTGCAGAGAGCTTATTGCACCATATTCTGACAGCTTCCTTAGCCTCAGGATTAGCAGTTCACACTCATGCGAGGTCCCTTGATGAGTCAGAAATATATGTGTGCCATCTGTTTATGAGCATGTGTGTGGCGGCGGTGGGCGGGTCAGGGATGGAATATATATGTGGTGCGGCATATAGATTTAAACAAAATAAATAACTTAAATAACACTTTCAACACAGATGAAAAACATCGCTCCGTGAAATTTTTAGATCGATAAATAATAAAAATGCTTTCTAGTTTAATCTGTGTTTTCAGGCTTAGATGGTCATTATTAGTTGTGAAATGGTAAGAGGGCTTCAAAAACACTGCATGGTTATGCATAGTCCATTAAGCACTTAACACTGTATAATAATATCTAGTATCATATATGCTGAATAAACATCCAAAAAAGGCAAAGTACTCCAGATAAGACCTTTTGGCAACAAGCAGTCAAAGGTTTGAACATCCTACAAATTCACAGAGTGGTGTCACCCTCAAACTTGTGTCTTCTGAGTAATTATTCTCTCATTTTCTGTGGCAACAAAACAACCACCTCAGATTTATCTAAAATCATGCAGCCACAATGAGAATGACTCATAATTTGTTCTTAAAAACCCATTTATAAGCCTGACTACTGAAAGAAAATACCAAAAAACTAACAGGGGGAAAAAAAACAAAACAGTTTGTTGCCCCCAATAGGTTTATAATGGAGGTTTAAATTCCTGGAATTCATCAGTTGGTTTGAAAATATGCCAAGCTAAGAAAAATCAATATAGAGACGCCGTTTGGGTCTAAACACTCACTCCCTCTGTTTTTCTGACACACACACACACACACACACACACACACACACACTCTGGACAATGCCACTTTTTTCAAAGCTTTCATTTTAATTTGCTGTTTTGGACAACAACACACACACACACTAAACATGCAGACAGAGAAACATGTGAGCATGAAAAAAATGAAGAGGCCACTTATTTCTGAGAGAAGTGAATTTGTTTACTGGGGTACACCATTATCACTTTAAAAATGTATTTATTTATTTTGTTAATGTATGTACAACTCACTACGACACACTAATAACCCTAAAATAATATTATCACACACACACACACAACCTCTCTCCCCATCATAGATTCAGATGTAAGGGTATGTGAGCAGACAGGGATCAAACACACACTCCTGCAAGGGCGGATTAATGCTAAGGATCCATTTCACTGCATTTATCATCTGACAAGAGCAAATAGGATTGTAAAGCACATACTACTGCCTGCCGATCATTAGCTCTTTGAGTTTGGGAGGACTGAAAACATTGTGGGAGGAGGTTCAAGTGTAATAGGATCAACCTGAGCCTAAACAGTAAGTGACACCAAGTAGCTTATGATATATCATACGTCAAATCCACTTCAAAGTCACATATGATTAATGTGCTCTATTGACTGTGCGCTTGCTGTCGAACATCACACAATAAGGTTACGAGGCTAGAAGGACGTGTTGCTTGTCCATCACGCAGCGGTTTATCGCTCTTTGAACGCGTGTATTATGATGTTCAGTTCATCTTCAGTCAAGGATTTTAACAGGAAACATCTGCCTTCTTTTATGCTTAAGACGATTAGCAGTGTCGACTTCCTCCTACGCAAAACGATCAAGAACCACATGCTCCCAACACCCCTGGATCTGCAGTGATTTACTAAATCACTGACACCGTAACAGTGGGTATTAAAATCATCATAAAATCATCATAATCAATTCTGAACAGCAGACTGGGGTTGGTTGAAAAAAGATGTTATATTCATTTTGTTTTTCAGGGTTTGGGCTTTTTTCTTTTTTTGTTTTTGAACTATTCTATTAAATTGATATTTAATTTTTTGGAAATGGTTAATAATTTTGGTGCAAACCTTTGTTCCAAATTTAATGGGATCATTTTATTCCAAATGGGACATCACAGAATGAGAAATATAATTTGACATCCTAATATCTGTTCAAATAATATGAGTCTACAAAAATAATGCCAAATATGCACTTTGTAACCACATGTGCAGTTTATCAAAGGAGGTGAATGACTGTGTTTGCATGGCTATACAATGAAGAGTGAAGCATATTAATTTTGCATACAGTATTAGACTTCATGTTTCTGTACTGGTATCAGTGGCGTAAATATGGATGGTGCAACTGCCAAACGCCGTCAGGGGCCCATGAAGGAAAAAAAAAAAAGCAGCTGTCCAGAACTGCCACAGGCCCCGTTACTGTGAAGGGAGTAGCTCGGGGCGGGTCGGTAAGGTAACGCTGAGTGGCTGGTATGGGAGGAGGAAATGATAATTTATCCAATCACATTGCTACCTGTCAGTCATGAGGAGTCGCGATGGCGTGAGGTGAGTTGTTTCTTCTTTCAGCAAGAAAAAAAAAGTGGATGAAAACTGACAAGAAAACGTAGCATCATGTTTAGCGTTAGCCTAGCCTCTCTTGAGTAGTTGTGCATGTGTGTGTGCCTGCGTAGCGTGCACAAGGTGCGCTTGTGTTTCGGGCAGGGATGGGGGCACAAAAAAATATTTGCACCAGGGCCTATACCCATGATGTTACGCTAGTGACTGGTATTATGGATGAATCATCTATGTACCGAATCAAACTGAGACCTTTAAAAAACACACTTGACCACATGGGGTCCAAATAAACATGCTCACAAAATGCAGTCAACAAAGAGAGAGCCAAGGGAGAGAAAACATAACATGCGCTGCACTTTTGTGTAAAACACTTCAAAGTCACAAATGTGTCCTTCATAGGTCTGGTAACAGTGGCCTTAAATGTTCAACACACAAACAGAAAACGTTCACTGCCAACAGAGAGCTGTCGTCTAGCGAGTTGTGTAACAGGAGGTGATCTCAGTGTGAGACCTGCAGCTCAGTGAAAGAGGGCCGGTGAGTCCACGCCACTGGATCATGAAGCCCAACGTCACTTCAAAAGAATCCAGTGTAAAAGCTTTGCATTAACATCACTATGTTGCATCAAATGTGTCAGACTAAATAGTATTATATAATGGTATACTTGTCCTGTAGCAGGGACAGCAGTGGCCGTCCCCAACCTCTGCTCTGTTCCAGCTCTCTGTGCACTTACTGGCTGACTAAGTGCACAAGCTCACTCCTCTGCCATACATTGCTATGAGTTAATGTGGGGTCAGGGAGGTCCGGTTTAGTGCTCAGTGACCTTTTTTTTGAAAACTTGAAGGATCTATTTTAAAAAGATGGAGGGCATTTTCAAACTTGAAATCATTAAATGCAATGCAAAGTTTTGAACAGCTATGTAATTGGATGAGAGCACCATATAATCATACCACCACTGAGCCTTCGCAGGTAGTGACAAGCCTCTTTATTAATTACTTCACCGAAAAAAAAAAAGAAGAAGTCCTTGATGCTCAGCCTCTACACCAGCAACAGTCTTTGGCAGAGCACATATGAAGGGCAGCAGCTTCCTCTGCCCCCTGCCAACCTGATCAGATCCCAGATGGGCATCCACACCACTCGAACTTTAGCTTATTAATGCATATTTACAGCCTTTCCTGTTGTTCGAGGAGGAAAGGCAGCAGAAGGAGAGGGGGTGGAGAAGGAAAGTGGAGGAGTTTGAAAGAACAGGAGTAAGAGGTGAAGTGGAGAAAAAGAGGGTGACCTTAAAATGCCATGAGTGTGAGCCTCAGCACTGCAGAGATTTTACTGGATGTTTGCAGCGAACACACACACACTGCAGAATTTTAAATCTTTCATTAATGACAGATCAGTATTTTACACAAAAACAGCAGCATGTATAAAAGATTTAAAGTTGAAGTGGACAAGACAAACATCCGCACTGCCTCCCATAGCATCTCCTGCTGGTGTCAACACAGACTTACTGTGATTGAAATGATCATTTATTTTAAGCATTTCTTTAATACTACCATCTATGTGATAAGAGCCACATGCTATTTATACTTTTAATAACATTATTTTTGCAGATTTTATTAAAATATTAAAATACAACACTGAGCTTTTAAGGTGTTTTAATCATTAAACAACTTTATAATTTATCAATGATCCAGAATTAAAATGTTGAAATATTAATGAAGCTAAACTGTTTTACAGTTGTGTCAAATGTTCACTCAGATTTTATAACATCAGATGAATATTTGCATAGGAGGAAATGTGTTAAATTATCATGTTGTGGCAGTGTTGCTACAGAGTTACAATAAACACAAACTGTAGCTTTTATTAATTATGTGCAGTTATTAAGAAGAAACTGGTTTATAAGTAAACATGTTCCTGTCCAGTGTAGGGTGCAGGATATCAGTACATCAGTGTATAAAGTTCAAGTAAAGCTGGTAAAAAAAAAAAAAAAAGAGAAGATGAAAATGAAGAGAACTCACCACAAATTAAAAAAAAAAAAAAAGAGAAGATGAAAATGAAGAGAACTCACCACAAATTTAAAAAAAAAAAAGCTAGAGGATCGTACAATACCTCCTTAAACCATCACTGAACAAAATATACAACACAGAATAGGATTTACATTGGCGTTATGACTCACCCTCCACTATATTACAAAGTGATGAACGCACTGTCAATTCCAATTGACCCAAGAGTCCCAACTAGCTTGGCCTCAATGCAGGATTACATAAAGGATTCAAATCCAGGCATTCACAGAGAGGAGATTTAGGAAAGGCTAATGCCAACGCTATCTGAATCATCAAATATATGGGATTAGTGTTTGATGGCTCAGTTTCCTGATGATACGTTTTGAAAGGGACAAAATCTCTTAGTTGTTTTACTTGTGTCAAGTTTGGAAAAAATCCAGGCATTTTTTTATGTTTTGTGATGAGAACTAAAGCAGGAGACTGTTTAAAAAAATAAAAATAAAAAGCAAGAGAGGACCAAGCTCTGTGTTCACATCTCGACTCTCTGATGAGCTGAACTGGAACAAATGAGGTTATTCCAGAACAGTAGTCATTGTCTGAAACAGTGGTCGTTCTCAACTTCAACAACAGGACTCACTAAAAGTTTTTTGTTTTTTTTATCCATCATTTTATACTCTCTGGCTGCATTACGTTTGTAATTTAATAGTTTTTACACATGCTATTTAAATTCTACTTGTGCTATTGTTTTGCAAAACCCTTTTTATAAATGACGGTACTAATCCTTCATACGCTTTTCATAATTTCATTTCCACCAACACAGAAATTGACTTTTATTTTGTCATCTTTTTTAAACAAATCTTTCACAGGAAATTCAAATACATGTTAATTTACTAGTGATTTTACTTTCTGCAGATTTGTCGTGGAAATGTTAAAACCCTCCCTCAAACTTCCTGTAAACAAACTGTACAATGGACGTGTGGATTTATCATTGCAGCACACTATTTAAAATACGCATTTAAAAAAACAAGTCATGTGACAATGGACAGATCCTGTTCACTCGCAGCTGTTCCCCAGCCTGAACATTTCCCACTACATCTGCCAAGTCATCCCAGCTGTTAACCTATCATGTGCTCAACACACACACGACCACATACTCGACCAGAGGAAAGCGGATTCACGGGGACAATGAAGGGTGGTGCTGGTGGCAGTCATCTGTAAGAGCAATGCCAAAATAGTTGCCCTCATATTATACAGTCCACAAGCTACGTCAGTCTCTAGGTGCAGAATAGCTTCACTCTTTTCTGTTGCTTTGTTGCAACACGCTCTACAGTAGCAGGATCAATACACTCGTGAGGTTACACACAGATCCATTATTGTCCCTCTGTACTGAAATGTCATGTAACCAGTCTGAGTTTTTGTCTATATCTAAATGTTTTGCTCCTTTTCCAAAGCTCATTACTGTTTCATGGCTTTTGTACACATGAATCTTTCAGTGGCCGACAGAAGATGTCCACAGAAAAGGTGACTGTCTCACTTTGTCATCCTGTCCGAATGCTACACAACCTCTGAGGACACTCTGCCAGTACCATGAAAACAACAACCTGTTCTGTGAGCTCTGTCACTTTGGAGAAATCAAACCAGAGCTGTGGCACGTAACACCCACGTCACAGCATGACAGCAATGACTACAATACCCGGCCGGCTGTTTATGGTGAGGTCACGGTCTCTGGTCATCTTGCTTTTCATGATTCGCAGTACAGACTCGTGTGTGTGTGTGTGTGTGTGCGTCTAATGTGCTTGTATAACAAATATCATCGTGCATACAGCAGTTTGTGGAGGCGGGCTTCTCTCGGGAGTCCATCTGCCCAAGGGGCCTTGGGGCATCTGGAGACTATGCATGCATGTGTGTGTCCTCCTTCTTCTATTCATGTGAGGACCAATTGTAGTGTCTACCCTGAAGAATGAAGACATTTTTTTTGAGAAATTAAGACATTTAAGGGGTCCTCACTTTGGGACAGTCCTTCATTGGGTTGTTTAAGAGTTAATACTCGGCCTCTGAGTTCAGGTAGGGGTTAGAGGTATGGTAAAGGTTGTGGTTTGACATTTATAGTTGTAACTGTTAGGAGGCCGGCAAATGCATTATGTCGATGAGAGTCCTCACAGAGATGTAAAACGTTTCTGTGTGTGTTAATTTCTGTGTGATTAAAAGTATGTATCAAAGCCATAATCCAGATATTACAATGACATGACCTATAGCTTAAAATCATCTGTGAGCATCCTGTCACAAACAGGTTGTTTCTCGCTGTTTGAAAACCTTGTTTTACACAGAACTAATACAGAGAGTTAACACATGCTTTACCACTTAATTAGATACCAAATGTCAGAGAATCAACTGTGTTTTTTTTTTTCTTCTGTACGAGTCTGAACACATCTCTGTGCAGCCAGAGCGTGCAGATATTTTTGTCTCTCTGTCTAAAGTGTGTGTAATTTTTTCTGGATAATTTGCATGTGTGTTTAACCTGTCTTTCCCTGTGGGACCCCCAAGAGACATGTAAACTGCACAGGCCTTATCCCAAGTGGCAGCCTCTCAGGCAAAACACTAATTCACTACAGCAAGCACTGTCCAAACATATGGGTGGAAAAGCACATACACCACTGACTTCAGGGCATAAACTTTTCTGACTTCAGCTAATACCTCTTGTTGTTAATTGATTATCTGCCTCCTTAGAATTAATTAGAAATAACATCCAAATAATTAAACAACCCTTTTAGGAGCCACGGTGTGTTACACTGAGAATCTTTTAATCTTAAAACTTTAAGCTTACAAGCAAACAACTGTGGTGTAATAAATAACGTGAGGATACAGTCGAGTACAGATCTGACACCTTCAGAGACCACGTTTTGTTTTTTTCCTGTCAGTGTGTTTCTGTGTGTTTGAAAGGGATAGGTTGGACATTATTTGATGCTACAGGAGCAGCATTTTACACAGTTAAGAAGTACAGCACAGGAGAGGGATGGAGGGGGGGTGGGGGGTGTAGGATTTAGCTCTACACCAAGACATGAATTATGTAGTCTGGCCATCCAGACATGTAGTTGTGTATCTTTTATAAATGCCTTACAGAGGCAGAGCAAGTTTAGCTAACATTTCCTCCCGCCACTCAGTGTCACACTCTGACAGAGAGACAGAGGGAGGGTGCTTCGGGAGAAGCTTCTGGCACAACCCGTGATAAAAACTGACATCTGAGAGCGATGCAGCAAAAAGAGTTCGTTCCATCCGTCTTATGCGGGCACTGCACTTGAAGGATTTAAAAAATGATACATGGAGTAGAGTTCTCCCTCCCTCCCTCTCACTTTGATCCCAAGTGAGGGTTTTACAAGAATCGTACTCGGTCATGAGCGTAAATAGGGCAAAGGGCACCATCTGTTCAAATTTGAAATGGATGAGGGAGGGGTCATCATGTTAAGTCCTGCAGATGGTGACCAATCAAAAGCACAAGTGTTGTAAGTGGCCACTCGTTTTATCAAGTGTTAGTCTCTGTTATTTTAAAGACAATTCACATGTGAGAGCCCCACAGAGGACCAGGAGGCTTGTGTGTGTGTCTGTGTGTGTGTGTGTGTGTGTGTGTGTGTGCATCAATACGTCCAGGTGTCTTTGTACAGACATGCAAGTAAATGTGAGTGAAATGAAGAGGGAGAGAAGAAAAGCCAGAAACAGCGCGCATGTGTGTG
>OOFC01020674.1:5223-20350 GCA_900323345.1 Pseudochromis fuscus
GCAAAAGGGGAGATGACAGGGGGAGGAGAAAGAGGGAGGAGAGGCTGCAAGGAGAGGCAGAGTTAATGACAGGGAGGAGGAGGAGGAGGAGGAGGAGGAGGAGAGCTGCTTCTGTTGCTGTTCTCAGCTTGTGGTACTTGCATAGTGGAAGAGGAGGAGTTCTCCTGCCTGCATTAGCACTGCAATGTCAGTGAGGACTAGCGTGTCTCACTGACTGTATGAATGGATTTTTGCATAGCCCCGGCAAGAAATTATTTAAACGCACCGGCTATTCATGCACTTCATTAATTTGCTGCTGGCTGAGTCAAATTAAAAGATAAGTTTTCTAAAAATACCACCGATGCAAGTCTATGAATCTCTGACTGTTGGATGTTATTTTTCCTCTGTTGTTGATTTCTGTTGTTGTTGTTGTCAAGGGGGACATGAAAAAAAAAAAAAAAAAAGGTGGAAGAGCATGACACCTTGTGATTTGTCGGTGCATTGGTATGGAAGTGGACACAGGCATGGAGGTGAAAGAGGGAGTAATGCACTGATACCCAGCCAGCACATGGTACAATTCACAGCGGTGCAGGAGAGCACACAGTATGTTCAAATATCAAAAAAAAAAAAGAAGAAGAAGAGGGAGGGGAAATAAGGATCAAGGCCAAGCACCAGCTGTTAAAAATAGCTGCCCTCCCTGACATTTTTCTATACCTTGCAGCAGTTCTTCTCCTAATAATAGCAAATATACACACATAGCTCAGGGCCACTGCAAACAGAGTGGGGAGAGGCAGACCAGCGTACCCGGAGGATAGATGCGCTGGGTTACGGTAATGCTTTTGGAAGACAAGCTTCCTCCTCGGGACATGCTGCTCACTTTACCCAGTCCCTTAGCCCTGTGTAATGAGCTCAAACAGACAGAAATGAAGTACGTGGAGAAGAAGAATCGGGAGGCAGAAGATGGCACGGTGATACATCACTTGCTTTGTCCGGTGCAAACAAGAATCATTTTCAGACATGTCATAAAACACATGTATACAATTCACCTTGAGTCTTGTTGGATATCAGATTAAGGAGCACACTTTGTTGAAAAAAAAAAAAAAAAACCTGAATCATGAAACTCTCAGGTTATTTAATTGTGTGAGCGTCCGACACAATGACTCTAATTACATTCTTTCCACGGTAGCACTACAGCAGCAACGTCATGGTCAACTAGACAAAGCCGCGAGGGAATAGTCCAACAAATGATTGATGCTTCTCCCCACAATAGTGTAATACTAAATAGGGTCCTTTAAATTCATTAAATACCCCCCTTACTTTGGATAAGCCCATGCAGGCCAGAACCAATTTACTTGCAGATCACTCCGGCGCTGGGCAGGCTAAAACTCATTCCCAGAGATTTTACATATTTGGCCACTGTGGCGGAATATCCTCTGTCACTTGCTGTTTGTGATTGGTGAATACACAATGTGTGTTTTCCCCTGGCATGCCACACAACGGAGGAAAATATCAGAACATTGCACGGACATGAGAGTTGTGCTTGAAAGAGCACACTTATTTTATTTTATTTTTTTCCCTGGCTGATCCTGAAGGATGTTTGTTGAACTGAGAGTAGTTTTTTTTGTGTGATTCAGCAAACAAATTACTCAAAATGTGACAGAAAAAAAGGAAAAAAAGAAGGAGGAATGAGACCTCCTGTGCACATTAAGTATGGAGGAGCTCGGGCTACATCACCCCTTGCACGGGGGCATCAGTCAATAACAGCAGATGAAATTTAAAAGGCACTGGGAAAGAAATGCAGCCAGTCGCCTGCAATATGATTTCTAATTTGCTATTTGCCTTGGCAATGCAAAAGGGCCACTGTTTCAAAATAAAAGATTTGAAGGTGTAAATTGGATGCACAGTGCAACAGGGATGATGTTGGTAACAATACTGGGGTCACATATTTCCTTACCAGAGCTTCCATGAAAATATCTGAAACCAATTGCTTGGAGCAAGATGACCGAGGGTACGTTTCCAGAACAGGATGACATTAATATGTGTATATTACAGTCACCTGGTGTGAACCAATAACTAAATAATTATTGGTTTAATTCAATGTATTACATATTGCATTTTCTCAGTGTGCTACTGGGAAATCATTCTGATGGTGCATTGTAAAACCAATATAAACCAGTGAGCACTCAGTAAACCTCCGACAAGGCATAATCCATGTATCATCTCCACCAAACTGTAGACATTATTATTCTGTGCACGTAGATTTTCAACAAAATGCACTAAACTGTGACAAAGTTATGATTTTTACCTAAAAACCAAAACATTTTATGGTTTTCAGATTGTACCATAGACTGTATGTAGAAAAGGACAAAGCAAGTGTGAGGTCACCTGTGGGGTTTTGTGTTTTTCAGCCAGGAGATTAGCATTTCAACGTTGCCACAGTTGTTTATTTAGGACCAGAATTGACTATATTTGGATATGAAGGGAGGAATGAGGAGGTGGGTTTGACTCTTGAATCCAAGGTCACTGCCCAATGTGGGACTCGACCTCAGGGCAGGTGTCATTGGACAACAGACTTGTCAATCAAGCTAACCACACCCCTAAATATTCCTGTTTTTTACAAAGCCCAGTGTCTACATAATAATTTTATGATGGACCACCAGATCACTGATGAGAAGAATTCATTTTAGAAAATCACATCCAACCGGTTATTGACTGAGTGATTGATATGTTGGTTAAAAATGATCATTTTTTAATTGAAGTCAGTTGGAGACAGAGGTCTTTGGAGCCAGCACCTAGTGGCAGTCGGGAGTATTGCACCGTTTTGTAATTGGACTCGTTTCTTTAACCCCGCTTTATTTGTGAAATAACAAAAAACATACTTTTTACCAGCGGGAAACAAGCTACTTTTATTAGTGACTGTGATTTATTTCAATTCAAAAAAGTAAAAACATCATCATAATGCATCTAAAATCTTAATTGCTACATACCTGGTATCCCACTACAAACACATTAATAACTAATTTGTACAAACGGAACAGTTGAATAAAAAACATGATCTCCGTATGATTTGTGATCACATCAGAAGGCAAATTGATTGTTTATTTTAAATTTGTATATTTTCACATGCAACTAGAGCGGCAATTAAATTCTTCTCTCTCTACAATATCTATGGTAATTCCTCTACAAAGACTGAACAGAGGCTTTTTAAATCCCAAATGGTCGTGTCATAATCCAGTAAATTCAGGAGCCTAATTGGATTTTTGAAAGGCCCAGAATAGTAGCAGAATATTAAATACTAGCTCTGTCAAATTCTGTAATGGAAAAGGGGTCAAGTGGAAAAGCCATCAACGACACCCACGCCTACTGCGGCCTTCAAATCATTTACCCGCCATGCCAAAATGTGGTCAGTCACCAGAGCCAAACACTAATGGCGAAGTTAAACTCCGGAACAAATATGAGAAGTAAGCCTTTCAACATCCAAATATAGACACTGAGGATTGTAACACAGAACCTAGAAACTAATTAAAGCCCGTGTGTATGACGCAGAGTGCTATGCGAGCATCCAAGTCAGCCACTTTCACTTTAATATGCTGAGAGTGACGGTGTTGAGACACAGCGTCTTCAAGCGCTATCTGTCTCATTCCACATCACAATAGATCCCACCAAAGCCAGACACAACATCCCGCTTCTGTCCATGTTCTTGAAATAACTGGCATCTGAGGAGGAAGTAAAGAGAGAAGACAAGAATAGGACCAACAAAGCACGCCAGTTCTCCAAGCTGTCCTTTTAAAAATGCAAATCGAGCCCGCTTGAATTTATTGTGGCTCAGACACTGGCTAAAGGGGCTGATGTTTAAAAATAACACCTTGTGAGTCGTGACCCAAATTTGCCTCAAAAATAACTCCCTGGAAGACCAGAAACCGACGGTGGAACACGAGAGTCAGAAACCAAATCTCATTTGCATTTCAGTCACAGTCGCGGATGCCGCCAGCATTATTTATTGATAACTTTTTGAAACAAGAAAAAAAAAAAAAACACACACACACGTTGGGAAGAATTGGGGAGTGTCAGATGTTTGTTAATTAGCTCATTGTGCGCCCTGATTCGTAAGGCTACTATTAGAGTCATCCTCACAAGAGATGAAAAGCTTTCCTATGTTTTTGAAGTACCATCAAAGTCAATTTTATACTATAATTGAGAAGTCTGAAAAGTTTGCTCGAGGGACTTCTGCAATAGTCTTAGACCACATGTACATATAGGATCCACATTTGTTGGCTTTCTAACTTGACCTCTTATCCCCTTAGGTTTCACCATCAAGCTGTTCCCGTGACATCTGAGTTACTGGGGTCATTTTCTCTTAATTAGAGCCTGAACCTGGTCCTGACCGTTTTTTCTCCTTATGCATATTTCAGACACATCAGCAGAGGCGATAGCTCAGGGCACCCAGTCATTACCTCCCTATCATTTTTTTAATTGCACCTAATGCCATTTAACTGCTAATGGTTGTCATACTTGAAGAAAGCTGAAATTCAAAAGGTGTTTATGAGGGGGAACATTAATTTTCCCCTTGATAGATACTTCCCTGTGAGAAAACCCTGACAGGTGAGGAATAGGAAGTCTATGTGGCGTAATCACGCCTCTGTGTGAACACTAATGAATGCAGAGCCTGATCCATTTCCCAATCTGCTCTCTGTAATGAA
The DNA here is from genome assembly GCA_900323345.1 of Pseudochromis fuscus. Taxonomy (NCBI): domain Eukaryota; kingdom Metazoa; phylum Chordata; class Actinopteri; family Pseudochromidae; genus Pseudochromis; species Pseudochromis fuscus. The sequence continues at coordinate 9,903 of OOFC01020674.1, forward strand.
AAGAAGAGAAGGCCTTCCCCCTGCAGCATTGCCTTGTAAGCCAAGTTAACACACGCATGCATGCCACCCCTGTGACTTGCAGATTGGATTTGCCATTAAATTATTCACTAATCTCCATCTACAAAAATGCCTCCTAAACACCCGGCTGTATAGTTTGGTCTGATGTTTTTTTTTTTGTGCATTTAAAGTGCTGGCAGTTCTCCAAGAGAGCAGGGTGGTGTGTATGTGGGTCTGGCTGAGGTTTGCGGAGGGTACAGGTGGTTCAGAGGCAACACAACCTCATGAAATGTGAGCTAAGCTGATGCTTGTCTTCTGTGATCATTTAGGATCGAGAGCACGAACGGGCGTGTTGTGTGTTTTAAAGCGCTCATTGTGGCCTGCTGAATGTCAAGCTCACTTTTAACATTATACTCTAACAAACCTCAAACAATTCAAAGCTGGGGTGTAATTCATTCCTTCTGTTAAAAGCACAATGTTGTGATATCTCGGATGACACATAAAAAGCTGTGTAAACGCTTTCCTGAGAGAATTTACTGTATCTTCCATGCAGTTGAATGCTAGCACCGTGTCTGGCAGTTCAAGTCTTTTCACACACTAATACACCAATGCTCAAAACAACAAAACTAACAACAAAGCTACAAAAGCCCGCCTCGCCAAACCCTGCAGGCACGGTATCTGCAGCCTGTCATGAGACTAGCAATGAATTCACTGGTTTCTGGTACCTGAACAAATCGCTGAAAAGCGGCAGTCACCGAGATGAGCAGTATCTTCAGCGTGCAGTACCACCGATCACACACTGAGCCAAGTTTGAGATTTCAGTATGCAGGTCACGTGCCTTTTCTGAGAGCTGTCAGTACAGTATAGTTGAGTGTGTGCAAAAGCTTTGTAAGCTGGGGAGGTCAAAGGTGAGCACAAAATTTTGAATTTTGTCCCCTTGAATCTCCCTCGGGATTAAAAAAAGTGTCTATCTATCTATCTATCTATCTATCTATCTATCTATCTATCTATCTAAAAGAGATATTAAAAACATGTCATATTATGATTTCTTTTATTTAGATGCTTCTTAAAATTTCTCTAAACAACTTCATTTCAATTGATAATCATTGATGATCATTGGATGACTCGGACTATGTGATGGCTGATTCATAAAATTAAAACATTTTTTATTTGCTAAAATTGCTTCTATGACATGAAACTATCCATAAAAACCTCATACACCAGCACTTCCTTCTGTAATCCACTGAAGTCAGGCTCCCAGGCTTCAAAACACTCTGATAGATCATGCTAATTTGTAGTGTGTTTACTTCTTGTACTTTAATATTCTGATGTTGCTTTGATATGCAAGTATCCTGTGTAATAGTATGTGCATGTGGATGCCAACAGACAGTAAAAGGTCACATTCTGTATATAAATTTAAAATATGCTGATAGTATCTGGGATGCTAAATCTCCTGCTGTTTGCTGTAGGTTTTATTTTCCTCGATGTAATGTTTGTGATAGCTCTCCTCCCAACTGTTTACAAAGACAGTCGTGTTTGATATTTAAAGATATACAAATAGCTTCAGCTGAATATGGCTGTGACTGGGGTTATGAGCCAGTGTGGAGGATGTGTATGCATAACTGCACTTATTGAATGTTTCTTTCCCTCTTTGCTGGATGAGCCTGGGAATCCTTCATGTCGATTCACTAACTTTCTGACCTGAGCCCTATGCTGTGGACCCTCTGTCTCTCCTCCGCTGTCTATTTTATCCCATCACCTCACTTTTCACCCCCTCTACTCCCCCAACAGTGTTCAACCAATCAAACTGTACCAACCTCTCCGTGCTGGGTTTACACTCCACTGAGCCGATGTCATCATTCCTACATATCTTGCCAGGTAGAATTGGCCTCCTTTTCTCCTTCCTGTTGTTCAACTGCTAAAAATAAAGCTCCCTTTTGCGGAGCTGCCACGAGGCTCCAGTCTGGTCCTCCACGGGGCTTAAAACTTCACTTCCTGACAAACTGACTCCACTTTCAGGAGTGGGAGGCAAACCAGTTTGTGGGATGTATGGTTGGAGCATTAAATTAATCCTGCATGTAAACAAACAAAATCTTCAAATCTAAACTGTATGTCTCATAAATATAAAAAATATCAACATAAAATTTTTGGCACATTTCATTGAAGTTTTACTGTAATAATAATAATAATAATGATGGTTTGGATTTATATAGAGCTTTTCTTCTTGAATGCTTCTTGAATGCAGACTCAAAGCACATATGGCGCATTTACACTGGTACCTACTCGCTTTTCCTCGCCTCGGATCGCTCGGGATCGGCCCCCTTGGTTGCATTTACATTGCCGAGGATTGTCCCTCCTCCGTGTAGCTGGCCGTCATTCGTGACGTCATCTTTTATGCACTGAAGATTTAAAAATGGCGTGTTTGCGGGGACAGATTACGTGAACAATGCAGTGACGATTTCGACCAATAAGATTTTAGTACCTGCTCCGACCTGACCGGGTACCTTTTTTGGAACCACAGGAGAGGAGGTACGAAAAGTTGTACCAGGTACCAAGTTCCAGGTACTTTTTTGCCAGTGTAAATGTGCTAAAACCGAAGCAAAGCGAGTAGGTACCAGTGTAAATGCGCCAATACAGATGCCATTATTCATTCACACCCAGTCATACCGGTGGTGGTGATAAGCTAAGCTATAGCCACAGCTACCCTGGGGCAGACCGATGAAGGCGTGGCTGCCAATTCGCACCTACAGCCCCTCCAACCACAACCAAACCATTCAACATTCATACAGGGCAAAGTGGGTAAAGTGTCTCACCCAAGGACACACCGACAATGACTGGGAGACGGGGGACTCGAACCACCAACCCTTCAGTTAGTATATGGCCACTCTACCACTGAGTCACTGCCATCCCATCAACTGTAGATCCCACTGAGAATCAATATTAGTTGTGAATGAAACAGAAGAAATGAAGGAAGTGGCTTTCTTTAGGAGAGGCAGGAAGATTTAGCAAGCGAGGACTTAAAAAGATTCATGTTACTTAAGATGCAGTCAACTTGACATAAAAGTGTGATAAGCTAAAGTTCCTCCTCAGTTTATTGCTCTTTATAAAAACTGTTTAAATCTGAGAGAGATGCCACGAGACTTAACATAATTGATGCTGTAATAAGATTGATTATCATTTACTGATAAAAAAAAATTCAGCAAAGGGTTTAAAAGGTAAAGCCTGTGATTCAGAGACCTCTAGGATATCGTGTTTCAAGTCAGTTCCTCTGGGACAGTCTTTGTTAGCGCTCACGGAAAGTAGCTCATGAGATGCGTAATATTATTGCTGTGAGTGAAAACTCTGCAGGCCATGTTTCAGTCTCCTCTTTAATCCACAGTGCATGTACTGTAAATGAGTCACTCATTTTTACACTATGACAGCAACTTTGTTGAACTTCTTAAGACTTTCTCTGTCTAACAGGCACAATTACAGCTCAGAGTGTGCTGAGTGGAATAGAACTGACAACAAAGGAGCAGAGATCCATCCACACTTGAAAGCTTAAAAAGCTAAAAACAGAATAGAGAGCAAACAGGGATATTTTTTTTGCCCTGAATTCATAGTAATTAAAGACATTCACGTGGACATAAATACAGCTTGTACTTTGATCTCATGATCCAAAACACTTTAGCCAATTAAAACCATTTAACCAGGGAGAGATGCTCTGATTTCCTCTTAATTTACATCCAAAGCCTCTCTGCAGATCATCATCGGACATGGATGAACAAGACAAGTTTGAATGGGTCTGACTGCTTAGTGATGTTAATTGCTTAATGGGACATGAGGCAGGGATGAGAGGGATCATGCTGTGTTTGGGATCTTTTCAATAATGTATTGATGCAGATGAGTTGAAGAGCAGATTGTTTCTTCCTGCACAGCCTTGTTTTCTTTCAGCTGTGTCGGCTGAATGGGAAAAAAATGCTGAATGATACAACAGCACGGCTGGATTAGTCAGTTGAATTAAAAAAGGTCATAATGCTTAGTCAGTGGGAGTATGACTTTAGGAGGAATATTTGATGAACTGTCCCCATGTTGGCACGTTGCTGACATTAGAAAAAAAAAAAGCCCAAAAGCACTTTGTCTTTTCAGTGCAATCCTAGTACAGATTAGTAATGACTCATGTAACATCCATGTGCTTTCTATTGCATGAGAAGATACAATTAAAATGTAATTTCACTGAATTCTTAAATAAATAAATATTCATTGTTTCAAATATTGAGGGGGAAATTTTCTGCGCAAATTCCTTCGATACGCCACATTTTTAAATCTGTAAATTTTGCTTTTGTTTTAGGACAAACTGCCACAAATACGTGCAGGTGGTTGCTCACCTTGATCATTGGACAAGTTCACCTGTGAGCAAGCAGAGAGCAAATCCTTGTTTCTACACAGATGGGACTGGACAGATGGAGATTTTAACAGGGCAGCTCATGTCCTTGGGCACTGGAGAATTTAAGTCTTGTGGATGGAAAGTAGGTAACTGCCCAACATTAGGTGAGGGACAAACCCCCAAGACTTCAAAACACTCATTTCAACCCACAAGTACACGAGACTCAACTTTGAAACCTCAGCTTTCCACCACCATCGCTGCAACACGCTTGACAAATACAACATCCCTAGGTGTAAAAATTGAATATTTATTGAGAACTGATTGTTTAAGCCTCTATAACGAACAAGAGCAACAATAGATACAATTTTAATCAGGAAAATACATTATTATTATTATTATTATTATTGTCATTACTGCCTAAGTTGCTGTTAACTCGCCCCGTGTCCTTTGCCTGATGCCAGATGGTCAGCTTTGCATGGCGTTGGAACATCTCGCCAAAGTTGAAAAAAAGCCAGATAAATAACATGGACACATTTACAGCAATGTTGATTCTGGAGCATGTAAATATGTTAACAAATAAATAATAAATACATTGTTTGAATAGAGAACACATTAAAATCAGTATATGTGAACATCTGTTGTCTCCAATGCAGGTGAACATCTATAATGTTGTTAAAAAAAGGCAATTTTTTAAAACCTTTATCTTCATTTGAAACAATATCTTTAAATATACTATCTCACTTGACCTAATGAAAGCTCTACAGACAAGCTAACCTTTATAATGTTGGCCCACAGATTTTATTTTATGGTTAACATTCTCTGAAGTGTGGCTGTTGACATAGGGTATACATTTTATTAGCGAACACTGCTCTTCACAACAGTTCACAGTCCTGTAGCACTTAGATTTTAGGACACTCTGCTGCTGACTGCCTCTCAGGAGGATACACAGGAGCTCCAGGAAGTGAAGACAATATCACAAACTGGTTTCATTTTACTGATACCATGGATCTTTTTGTCTTTAAAAATAAAGGAAAGCACATATAAGAAATTGATTTTTTTAAGCACAACTTGGGCTTTTTGATTATATATACTATGTTTAGTTAAAAATTCAAACATGAGATTTTATTCATCTCATGTATTCACAAGCACAAAAACACTATGTATGTGTCCTTCATTTATCATGAATGGAGTTACCCTAAGGGGTTAACAATGACTTTGGCTGCTACATCTTAAAGGGCCATGTGGTCAAGTGTGCTAAACTGTAAGAGCATACCTCCTTCTCGCTTCTCTACTTCTTATCTTTCTTCACTCAAGAGGTGATTGCCTTCATCATTTTCATTTTCTACAGAGAGACCTTTTCCTCTCCACTTCTTACCAAGAGGTTTTTCCACTTCTGGCTCACCAGATATAACGGGACCTTTGAGTGACCGTAGGACAGCCAAATCAAATCCCTTCGCCATTACTGCAGCAGTAAAATGAAACATGATTGAAGAAAACAGCAGCCTCCACTTCTCTGTTGTAGTGCTTCAGCATTTTCTTTCTGTATTTTAAATCTGCAATTGACATGTAAAGATGAGTACTTTATCTTTATAAATCCATAAACCAAAAGGGCATACTTTCAACAAGAGGCTGCAGCAGAGAGGTTTTTGAAATGTAGTTTTGTTGTTACTATAGTGTTATTACTGGGCGTTTATTGATTTCCTCCAGATATAGCCTTTCCCCCTCGCAGTGCTACCCTCCTACAGGACACTCCCCAAACCATGTGTAGATGCAGAACCACAATAAAGCAACATTGATTTTTTTTTTATCCCCTTGATTTTAAAGGACAAAGGCAGGGGAGTCCATTGCCCGTAAGAATCAACCTTAATGGAAATACGGAGAGATGCCTTGTCTGCTGGCAGGTGTCACTCACAGGAAGCTATTGTGTTTCCAGGGAAACGCTGAAACCATTTTAAAGAAAAGTCAAACTTTCTTCTAATTAGTTTGTGATAGGAGGTGGGCTAACAAGCTCCGGGCCACGTTTTGTTTATGGGCTCCTCTGGCTAATTTCTCAGCTGGAGTACTGTTTACTTAGAGCATACAATTACCGAACACATTAGTGAGCCCACTGGCCAATGTCATTGGGGACGAACATTATACAACATTTAAGGTTCATAAACTGCCTGTGTATTGATGATAATAGTCCAAAAAAAAAATTAAATAAAGAAAAGAAAATTCACAAAATTAGTTATGGTGTAATTTTAAAGTCAACAAATACAGGCAAAAAAATAAATAACACGAAAAAATACCCAAAGATTGTGTTTGAACCTGCTGGCAGGGGAAGCAAACATCTCATCATGTCACATGACTGCAGTGAAGTGAACAATGAATCACAGCAGTTAATCGCTGCTCTCTATTACCCAATGTGTCAAACCAAAAAATGGTTCCCGCAGGTGTAGTTATTGTAATTAGTTTGCTCAAAGCAACTGAGGGAAAGAGCCAGCACTCTCGCCGGTGGGGGGTAAGAGTGAGTGAGAGGAAAATGAGAGAGGAGCTGGCTTTAAAGTGCAGGAAAATGGATAACACAGACAAAGAAAAAGTGCCACCATTTATAAAAGTCCTCCCTCAACAACAACCCAAGGACAACCATGCCAGTGAAACTGACCCAGAGGTGTTATGGTTCATTGAATATATTCTCATCCCTCTGTCAACACAGTACTACCAATACCTGAAGGATGGTTCCCGGTAGCTATGGCTGCACTGTTGTACTAAAGAGGGGGAGCGGAGAACCCTGTGACCCTTGAAGTATAAGACGTTCTCAATTAGCTGCATATCAGAGGGAAGCAGGCCTGTCTTCCAGTCCCACTGGACGTGCACTTTAATTACATCTAAGGAAGGTAAATATATGTTTTTATGACTGTGATGAGAGGAGCTTGGCTGTAGCGCCCATCTGCACATTAACACTGATGTACTTTCAATCCCACCGACATTTAATTACAAAGATTGAGATCCAGTCAAGGGCTTTTTGTAGGTTTTAAGAAGATGATTATTACTGCTTGTGTAAAGGAAGTGTAGATACTGTTACTTTAACACCGGTCCTGTCTTTCCCGTGGTTTGTTTTTTGTCCTCCCTGTCCTGTCCTCTTTGGATGAGTCTCTACAGGTCCCTGGGGATGCCTGTTCCTGATCCATGGAGCTTTGTGGTCCTGGGGTTTGGCTGACCGATCCATCAACCATCCTGACTTGATGTCCAGCGTCTGTGGTGTCTTCTCTCTGTCTGTCTGTTCTCTCCCTGTTCATTTGTCTCTGTCTGTCCCACCCTGTCGCCGTGGCAGCGGAGCCCCCCAAGACCCTGGTCTCCCGGAGGCTTCTTCCTGTTAAACGGGAGTTTTTCCTTCCCACAGTCGCCAAGTGCCAATTGCCAAAGTGCCTGCTCCTGGGGGGATGGGGTTATAAAGCCCTGACCTTGTGTTACTAGAGTGTTTTGATGCATTGATTGATTGACTGAATGATTGAATGACTGATTGATAAATTGACTGATTGATTTAGTGTTATAGAAACACAATTGGATGAAACTAAACTGAATTGAATTATGCATGTGTACAGCACTTTGGCCGACCATGCTGTCTTTTAAAGTGCTCTATAAATAAAGATTAGTGATTCTTTTTATTTGACTTATATAACCCCTTTCTTCCTAAATATCCTTAGAATAAAACATGTGACTTAAATAGTCTTTTACTAGTAGATGTGACATGATTGTACCTATAGAATAATGTTTGGTTTATTGGCAAACTGATGAGGTGCTTCTTTGTGCATTTTTAGCACTTCAAGGAAACACCTTTACCTTCCTGTGTGGTACAACAAAGAAACACTTCTTACTGACTAATTGTGCTGATCAGAAAATCTGCTCATCAGCACCTTCTAAGCTCCATCACAAGCACATCTTATCATCACTTCAATCGGTACAACAAACTAAGTGGAAATGACACATTGGATTTTTAAAGGGTGTTTCGGATCAGAGTTTTCCTGAGCAGGGATCAACTAAGTTAACAAGCTCCAGGCTGTAGCTTTATCTTTACTGTACAGACATGATAACAGTATCAATCTTCTCATCTAACTCTCAAGAATGTGAATAAGCATTTTTTTTTTTTTTTCCCCAAAATGCCAAATTCTTCCTTTAAGCAACTAAAACATGTATGGTAATTTCAGTACATTTTTAATTTGTTATTCTTAGCCCTTATTTTCTCAGTTTAGAAACACTGCAGTAAAGCAATATGTGCTATGAACTGTTACAGCAGTTTGGTTCTTGAACCGCTGAAACATCATCTGTATACAGAAGGCTTCATCCAGCTGGGTGCTGAGCTGGGCGTGCACATCTTCATGCCAGGATGAAACTGCATTTAGCGGGCATGCTGTTGCCTCTGGAGCCCATCGTATTTCCCCAGACATGCGCACATTTACGAGCAGCTGATAGATTTAAGAGGGTCACCTTGGCGTGGACGCTGTCACCTCTCTGCTGGCCTGCTTGTCTCTCTTTCTACTGAAGCAGCAGTCCTTAGAGTATGAGTGATTATTTGAGAGAGTGTGTGTGTGTGTGTAGCATTTATTATCACACATTCCTCCTCTTTCAAAGCCTCACTTCTAACTGCCACGTCTCTATCGATAGACAATTACTTCAGTCCAGTGGAGAATTTATCTCTGGGTTTGCCTTCACGGGAGAATCATTTGCAAATTCAATTGAGTGAAACAAAAGGTTAATAGACGTGTGGGAGTATAAGAACATAAATAGTTTGCAAAGGAACTTGGGGGAAATGGATTCTCTGGCGGGAATGGGTTAACTAAATTTTCTCTTACGACTTAATGTGTGTCTCTCTCCGTGCTAATCTATATCAATACATCAGATAGCCAGATGGCAGGGAGTCATTGTGGGAATAAGATAATTGACAGAGAGAAGAGCTTTTAAGACAGACTGAGAGAGAGGAGGCAAAAACAGAGGCAGCACAACAATGAAATTCTACTACATGAATAATTAAAGACATCGTGACTTACACAAAAACAACAGGAAAACATCAACACTAATCAAACCTTTTGCTAGGAACACCAGGCAGACCTGCTTTTTTAGTGTCACATGATGTTTTTTTACTGAAGTTTCACACAAAAACCTTTAGATCAGGGGTCGGCAACCCGCAGTCTTTGGAAAACAAATAGGCTAATGATATATTTAAGCTAAATTTATTTTGTTTTGTTTAGTTTTTCTGTGCCATTATAAACGTGAAGATTGTGGTGCTGGTGTGACATTGAAACAAAATGTTTTTATTGTATTTTTTTTTGTTTTTTGACGCTCAAATTATGTATCACATCCGCGACATCGATGACACCCGCCAGCAACAACAGCATAAAATCTGGGTCGACTGTGCTTCAGAGAACTGCACTTTTATTCAGCGCTGCAGCCAAATTGCACAAAAACAACAGCCTGTAATGTTTCCTTTCTTGGCCGAGTTAACTTTCGCTTACTCACAGCATCCTGTGCTCTCACCATCACACACACAGAAATACAAAACAAAATCCCCGCTTCCTCATACGTCACTCAGGGATTACCCACAAGTCACCTTCTTAAAGGCACCGGCTTGTAACACAGGTAAAGAGAACGAGACGTGGGTTGCTGGGTGGAAGTTGTGGCGTCCACAGTGCTAGCGGCGGGTGGCTATCTGCTAGCTCGTAACTCGGATTTTTCAGTCAACTCAAAGCCAAAAATCGATCCTGTGATGCCTCGTATCCCGGAAAACTCGTAAGTAGGGGCACTCATATGTCAAGAATCTTGACATATGAGGTATCTTGACTCAAGATACCGTCTTCAAAATGTTTATGTTGCATGCAGAAAATAAATATTTTTTGTTGTACCACTTAATGCCACACACCAAAGGTTTTTTTAATACATAGAATTTATATATATATATATATATATATATATGTACAGTGTTATCTGCATTTTATATGTCAAAAGGGTTTTGCGGCTCTCTGTGTTTTCTTTTCTGTGGGAAATGCGACCAACTGGCTCTTTGAATGTTTAGAAAGCTAATTTTACTTTCTAACATTAGCTTCATGCC
>OOFC01020675.1:0-11730 GCA_900323345.1 Pseudochromis fuscus
AGGTGGTGGTGGTGGTGGGTGGGGGGTTGTAGAAAAATGGAGGGTTTCTGCTCTTCAGAAGTGTCGGGGAGAGAGGAGACAGTTAATGCTCAGCGCCGGCCCTTGACAGAAATAACCCCTCCACTTTACAATCGAATGCTTCGCCTTTATGGAGGACGAGAGGTGAAGCGAGAGCACTGCAGATCCATGGATAAGCAGACGTGACGAGTTTGCCATATTGCTCGATGGCTCTTTCTGTGTGTGTGTGTGCGTATATATAGCACATAGTTAACATGTACAGGTATGCCATCTGCACCCAACTACTGCCTCCTCCTCTGCGCGCTCGCCTCAGCCGTCCCATCACTAATCAGCATTCAGCAGCGTGAGAGCCCAGCGGTCACACTGAAGCATCGGCCCTGACATGTTCTGCCTTCAGAAGCCCATTAGCGCCATAACACAGCTTCCCGGGACATCTCCGAGCCACCGGAGGTGTCTCTGCTTCACACACACACACACACACACACACACACAAGGAATCAGCCGAGATTTCAGCTGTCCACTCCTGTCTCTGTTCCCTCTCACCTGCACCTCCTCTCTTTATACTTGTCGTGCAACTTCATAATCGTTCAGAGGACTCCTGATTGCCCTGCCATTCAGAGCACTAACACAGAGAAGCGCCCCCATCACCTTTAAATTAATGTGCTGAATTATACATCCGTCCCCTCATTGATCTTCACTGGGAAGTGACTGGGAGAGGGAGTGTCGTTTGGGTAAGGTGTGAGTATGTGTGTCCTGTGAATGGCTGACGAAGCTGTGTGTACAGACTGAATACGAGATGGAGAGGAGAGGAGGGAGAGAGTGAGGGAGAGGAGCGGCAGATTAATCACCTGACAAGTGGATGGAGTGTCCATTTGTGCCTCGGGGACATGCTGCAGATAGGATGTGACATTCAGGAGCACTTAGGAGGACATGGGAGCGCTTGCTGTTCACCCTCAAACCCCCACACGCAAACATAGATGCACATACCGCATCACTCAATGTTAGCATTCAAACACATGTATGTTCAAAGAGGAATTCCTAGTAGAGTGAAAGGGGATGAGGCTGAGACACAATATTGTGAAAGTATTTATAGAATCCACTTGTTGGAAGAGGAGAACATTTTGTAGATGGACGTTCTCAATCTGTGCTTAAAAACACTCGGTACTGATGAAAGGTCAATGACACAAGACAGAACAGGTACAGAGAATAAATGACAACACAGAAAAATCACATGGCTGAAATGTTGCTGAAGCTGTGCCTCCAGGAGAAACATGGAGAGTCCTCTGAGACCACAGAGATGTAACATTAGTTGTTTGAACCTCTCCATTTAGTGCAGCTTTAATACATTCAGTTTGTTTGACTGGACCTCCTTTTTTAGGGATGGCACTTTTCTTTCACAAGTGTATAAAATCTAACTGCAGAATCAGTGCTACCTACTGCTTATTAATATTCTTATACCAATGGTGAAATGCACATAAATTTGTATTTTATTTTGCAGGTTTTCTTTCAGTTCTGTTAAAAGGTACAATATATAGGGATGGACCTCAGTGTTTGAGAAAATTAGTTGATTTGGATTTAGTTCATTCTCATTTGGACCAGTATTTCAGACAATTTGCATCCTAGAAAATTTGTACAGATCAAAGCCGTGTTAACAGTCAAGTATTGAAAGGCTGCTGCACGCTGCGTAACCAATCGTGACTATCACCAACTTCTCAAGTTCCCAAACTAGTCTTAAGTACCGTATTTTCTAGACTACTGAGCACACCTGTCTATACGCTGCTATTGAATTTATTTGAACAGTTTCATGTGGTCCACTCTGACCGGGTCTGATGTGACAACGCTAAATGTTTCGGCGGCACGGAGCTTGCTAGCTTGTAAAAAGCCAACGAGCTTCGTGCTGCCGATACTGAGCTACACCGGGGTTTAAGACGCAGGGAAAAATGTAGCAGCTTATAGTTCGTATGATCACAGTCACAGTTTTGTTTTGTTTTGTTTTGTGTTTTTTTTTTGGGGGGGGGGGGTTTCAACACAGACGTCTGTATCAATATTTTTAGTTGATTTGCTGTTGTTTATTATATTTCTGATTTAAGATTCATGTTTCAAAAGAAGTTGAAGCTTTCAGTTTTCATTGCTATTATTCTGAACTTTTTCTGTAATAATAAGATGACGCTATTCTTTGATCATACATGTTATACCAGAGCCAGTACACAAGTCAGTACTCCAAGAGAAACAAATAGTTTCTCTGGGGATGTGATGCTGACGTGCAAACTGGACCAAAATCATGCTTCAACTCAAATAAATTACTTGGAGTGTCATTAATAAAAGCTTGGGTGAAAACCTTATGAATCCCATGGAGAGAAATCCTATAAAAGAGACAGTTTTCAAAATGTACTGTGCTGTATATCAATCAATCCTGAGGTCTTCAAGCTAAGAAGAAAAAAAAAATGTTTTAAAAGGGTTTTGTGTTTTGCTGGTGAATGTGTTTGCTGTGTGTACTCTTTGACGTACATTTCCAAGACACAATCTTATATCTCTCTTTGACAGAAGTCAGAGGAAGTCAGCCTCGGTAATTCATTCCTCAGGACCATGAGAGAATCCACTCACACAGTGAGATGTGTTTTTCCAAATAGAAAAAGACATTCTGGTGTCTACACAAGACAGATTTACTGTACTTTGACAATATTTCCTTCTGTTGTGTATCTGAGCAGCAGTTTGCAAGAAAAAACACACCTCACACACACTTTCATTCCTTCACAGGAGCCGCACAGGCCGACGAGCAGCAACACATCTTTTCTAACGTCTGTGAGGTCTCAGTGGTTTAAAAGGAAAATCCCTCTACCACTTTACTTCATGTGGTCTGCCAGTTCCTCAAATCTCTCACTTCACTGTGTTGTGTAGCCTAAAATCTAACGCACAGCCAACGTCATTTCTCCAAACAACTTCTTCCTGTGACTGTGATAAACCTCCTGCATGTGTTTGCGACCAGCTTCGTTTCTCACCAGGAGACGCTTCATTACTTTCACACTGAACTTCATGTTTTTTACTTCCTGCTTCTAACTTTGCAAAACTTTGAATCAGACTTTCCTCCACTTCATGCTCGTGAGATACATAAGGTCAAGTGCCAGCTTCAATGTCGTTATGTAGTGGGAGATGTGAAGAATTTTTATCAAAGTAATGACATTAAAATTAATTATTTAAAAATGTAATACTTAAATAATTCAGAATCTAAGCTCTTGGGGGCTGATTTTAGAGTTTCAGCACATTTTCTGTGCTGTCTGGGAAAAAAAAGTCAAGTTTCTGCATTAACTTCAACGCAGTGGTCGACTCACTGAGGCTGTTTTGGTTTGTGTCCGGTGTGTAGGGTCCACTCTTGTGTTTGGACCTTTATCACATTTGATATTATTTTGTTGATCACTTGTCTAATTTTCACCCACACAAGGACACAAGAAAGTCCCTCACTGTCATCACACATCCAGTGTTGTTGTCTTTGTGCACACGGGATGTTCCCCGCCGCACAGCAATGCTTTAATGTGGTGCCGAGTCTTCGGTGTCATGTTAAATAAAAACACGGTGGGAATATCTCATGCTGAGAAAGTGTCGCTTTCACACACCCACACACACACAAGCTGACAGTTGAATGAACTGGGAGACTTCCACAGATATGAGCGCAGGAAACACTCCTGATGAGACGACGAAACACACACACACCTTTACACTGAACTCTGCGTGGCTTGTGCTGTATGTGATGTGTAGGGGTGTTTGACTTGGATCTCAGTTCAGGGGGATGAAGTTGGTTCAGAGTCACCAGAGGTTACAGGAACGCCACTGCAGCCTGTCACTTCTGTTTTAACTCCCACCTCTGTCCTGCGGACGGTATTTACTGACCAAACACACCAACCAGTTTTCTTCTGATTGATGTGCGATCTTCAAGGTCTCTTTCTTCTGGACCCAGAGGAAAAGCTGGATTACCAACCAAACTCCCCACATCCCATCAGAGGAGTTTCTGATGGTTCACAAAGTATTTTAGCACAGAGGAAAGTTAGAAGTCATGCAGAGAAGTCTTATGCTTATGAATACTCCTTCCAAAAACTGCCATGACCAATACTTCCACCATTAACAATGAATGAGATCGCAAATATTGCAGATTTTAACCACGCATGGAGGTCAAACATCAAAAAACGTCTTGGCTGACCTCTCTCCAAGTCCTCTCTTTCTTGGTTTTACCCTGGTACAGAGTCAAGGTCATATCATAAAGCTCAAGACGACTCCAGACAGCAACGATAAGTCGTTTTCTGCTTCTCTGTGATGTTCGGGAATCTCAACACTGATTGGTTTTCGCAAAGCAACTTTTTCAACTTCTGCAGATGTAAATTCATTTATGATGTAATCTCACCAAGGGGGAAATTCGCTTCACGTTTGGTGTGAACAAAGCTTTACATCTCTAAGACCTGCTTACAATCAGCTGATAGAGGTAATACGATGTGCCTTGTTGTAAAATGACAGCGAATCTCTGTTTTAATCAGAAGCTGCATTTTATTGACAGTGACTAACAAAATGCAGCTCTGATGAATGTGGACGATCACAACCAGTCAGTCAAAAATATTTCTCAGGTCAAAGGGAAAAGAACAGAAAGGGGGCGGCAACTTTTATTCCAGAGTATTATGGGTAGAGGTCAGTGATTGGATGTTGTTGAAGGCAATAAAACAGTCATAAATTCAGCCAGCAGGGGCTCAACGTGCATTAATCTGCCCGAGGTCACATCGCTCCTGTTTGTCCGGAGCTGCAGGCAGCTGTGTCCCTGCCAGACTACTAAACACCACCTGCTGCACCACCTGGAGACCAAAGGGGCTTCACCTGTGGGCTTTTGGGTGATGAACAAAACCCAAATTATTATTGATCAATGAGGCAAAGATGCACTTTGACCTGTCACCATCAACAAGTCACTGACTGAGTTCACAGCCAGTGAGTCTGAATGTGAACTGATGAGCACTGCACTTAATCAGGAGTGAGAGATGTGACTGTGATCATCTAGTATCAGTCTACCTTCAATATGTTATTTCCATCTGTATCAAGTTTTCATTTAAATTCAACATTTCATCTTTGTGACAACCTCCCCATAGAACTCATTAACGTTTGTTTTATACCTTCTCAGCATCAAACTAAATGAACTGTGCCGCCAACAAAAACACTACAATGGTAGGAAGGAGGTGCGGAAGCGTTATCTGTGATGGGCTGATCATCAGTGATGTTCAAGGATGAAAAAAAAAAAAATTGCAGCTTAAATGCATCCACGCCAACAAAAGAGAAAATAAGCCCAAAGATTACTCCAGAGAGAAATTACCGGAGCATTTTGCACCGAAAAAGCCATTATGTTCTATCGTGTTTTCCATTTTCAAAAACATTTAGAAAAAGATTTACTTGGGTCTATGAATAGAAGTCGTGTGAATATAAACTGCCTGAGGTACCTGCCAACCTGCCAAAAAACTTCAGCGAGGCTCCGGTCCCAGAACTGCTGGGGAGAGAGACATAAACCACAGGTCTAGTTTCACATCGGCTGCGGTGCGGGAGGAGGAAATAGATGCATGCTGGTACGATCCCAGAGGAGAATCATCTTTATGAAACCCTCAGGTGGAGCAGCACAGACAGACGGTGACTCATGTGGAAGAGATTGTTGTGGAGAGGTTATAGGACACAGAGAGAACGCCTCTATTTTCAGCTTGAGAAAAACACCTCTCTGTGAAAGCTACATGAAGCAGCTCCGACCTGCAGATCCCACTGATTCCCATGAAAAGAAAAATGATGATGATGAAGATGAGAAGGGCACATGGACCAGGTTCTCTTTATGGGTTAATCAGGATTTATATGACAAGTGATCCAGTGTCCATCTGGCAGAGCTCACACACAAACACATGCCAATCACTACAGGCTTGATCTTCTACAGCACGGAGATGATACACAGCTCACAGATCTGCTCCTCCCAGACCGAAGCCGAGCGTTTGTAGAGATCCCATCCCCATCCCCATCATTACACCTCCGCCTGTTACCGAAAACCTCAGATCAGAGCCACTGTCTACCTGGGGGGCAAAGCATCCAAACAGCGAGCAGCATCCTGCTTCTACTCTTGATCTCTCCCTCATCTCAATTAAACAGTCAAAGCTGCAGAGGAGGTGGAGAGATTATTGAAGGGGCTGTTTCAGGTTAAAAAAAAAACAAAAAACAACTCCATCTAACTAGAAACTTCATTATATCGCCTCCACTCTCTCCTCTCCATCTCGTTCATAATAGATCACAAAAGTGGATCAGATCAGATAGGAGGATCAAATAGCTGGTTTGAAATGTATGGGATCCCTCACAGCCCGGTTTAATGATGACATCCTCAGAACCAGGCCAGAGGTTTTTCATTCAGGTCCTATAATAGGCTGGTGGTGGTGGAGGGGTGAGGAGTAGTCAAAAAAGAAGAA
Source organism: Pseudochromis fuscus (assembly GCA_900323345.1). Lineage (NCBI taxonomy): Eukaryota > Metazoa > Chordata > Actinopteri > Pseudochromidae > Pseudochromis > Pseudochromis fuscus. The sequence goes on from OOFC01020675.1 coordinate 6,480, forward strand.
ACCCCAGGCAAAGTTCCTCCTTTTCTCTTCTCTCTCAATGGATGCTGTAATCGAATTATAGCGCATCTGATACTTTTGTGTCTAACCTCCCCTCCTCCTCTTCCCCCTCCTCCTCCTCATCCTCCCCCTCCTCCTTCAGAATCCCCACAAAAGATCCCAGCTATGGAATTTGTCTTGTTTTGTCTCTTGGCTTTGAAAGCAGCCGCTAATAAGAAATGCATGAAAAAGCATGATGTTCAAATTTGGAATGAAGCACTGAATAAAAATTCGAGGAGAAAAAAAGAGGGACCATAACTCAATCAGCACGACTGCTCATTAGAGTTAAACCTGTGTTTGGCGTCCCAACAAACACCGTGATTGGTGCACAAAGAGGCCCGATGCAGAAATTATAGTTGATCTTTTTGCATCAAAAAAAATAACACAGCACTGCCGGAGAGGGGGAGATGATGGGAGAGTGTGAGATGAGAGGATGGAGGAGTGCAAAAGAAATGTGGAGAGGATCTGGGGGAGAGGGAGGCTTTCAAAAAACCTTTAAAGAAATACTGTACTCTCTCACACTCACTCTCTGCCACAATAACACCACAGCCCACATACAGTAAGGCTCCATCTGTGTATGTTTTATCCATCTAATAGCTCTTTATCAACCCTCCCACTCAGACAAGTAAATAAAGTAAAAAATATTACTTGAATAGCACAGAGAGGCTGTCAAGTTTATGATCTGTACTGTAAACCCAAAGCAGCATCTGTTCAGATTGAGGATTTCACACAAATGACTATTTGTGCGACTCTTTCGTCTGCACACCACAACTCACATTTAGCTGGACCGTGATATATTATAATTTTATAACCCCACATAAACAACATGGGGTTATAAACAATGTGTGATAAAAGAAAATGTTGTCATAACGTTGACTCCAGATTACAACGTCCAAGTTAGAGACGCCATTAAGATTTGTTGGTGCAATCAGGGATGTCACAATGTCACAAGTGTTATTAAAATGTGTGATACAATTTGTCAACAAGCTAACGTTACTCTGTATAAAGAATGGATGAAGCTAACGTGACGTCACCTGAGTTTGGCATTTGAACGTCACCATGTTGGTTATTTGGAGCCAGATGATGGGGGGAGTGAGGAGGCGGGTCTGACCGTTGAACCTGAGGATACTGTCCAATGTAGATGAGACTTTGGCTACGTTCACACTGCAGGGCTTGATGCTCAATACGGATTTTTTTTTTGTGAAATCGGATTTTTTTGCAAGTTCGTTCACATTTCCAATTAAATGCAACATGTATGTGATCTCCTGTGTGAATTTAAATACGACCCAAAAATGTCCCGCATGCACAGAAGAGGACATAATGACGTCACGCAGTGAGCGCGCTTCAGTGTTTGCGGAAGTAAACATGGACGATAACGGTGCAGCGTGTTATACGATTCTAACGTTGTTGTCCAACCGGAGCAAACACATTTACAACCTGATTTTAACTGTGGGGCAGTGGCAGCAACACCCATCCAGAGAAACACATGGGAGCAGGGTCGCAGCCATGACTGGTGGGATAGTGATGGGAGAGGCTTTAATGATACGATGTTACACAGATTAAAGACGTTTGTCGCGTATTGTGACGTGTAGGTTGGATAAATGCGACCTGGCCGTTCAGACAGAAGTCGCATGGCAAAACATCAGATCTGATTTAGGACCACATATCCACGTGGCCCAGGTTGCATTTGAAAAAATCGGATCTGTGTTGTTCGGACTACGATGAAAAGATCAGATATAGGTCGCATAGAGGCAAAAAAATCAGATTGGGTCACTTTAGCCTGCAGTCTGAACGTAGCCTTGGTTTCAGAGCTGTCAATCAAACTAACCACACCCCTAAATCTTCCACTTTTTGAAGCCTAATATCTACTTAATGATGAAATGATTTGTGCTCAGCTAAACAAAGGCTTGTGAAGCATCATGAACTGAACTGACGCGAGTGGTCAGTTTCAACTATTACTATATACTGTATACTCTTTACTATGCTTTATTTTATACTTCTATATGTAGAACGTGTATATGCTTGTATGTATGAGCTGCTGCTGCAATATTCACAGCATACAACATTTATATAGAATAAAATACACAGCAAAATAAAACTTATCCCCTTTGTAAACCCTTAAAAAATAGCAATGTGTGTATAAAATATAGATATGGATTAAAACAAGTTGTAATATCTTGTTGACTACACATCATTTGTTAAAATTAAAGTAAAATCTGCTAAACCTTACACGCAGCATCGCTCACATCACATTTACACATCAGCACTATGACTCTCTAATTGTGTTATTTTTACTAAAAACTAATTCAACCACATGAACAACAGGGCTGTTATTTGTTTAGTTTTAGTGTCTGAAAACTAATTAATCTGAAAAGAGTATGAAAAGGATTTAGTCAGTGATTTGAGGAGAGAGCGTCTACAAAAGAGTGAGCTACTTTCAACAATCCAGCCAGAACCAGATGACTATTCCCTGATGGTTTGTGAGTTTAAAGAGAAAAAAAGTAATTCACTCTAGATTTCCTTCAGAATTTGGATGTAATATTTATGCATAGTGCAGATTTGCATCTGAGCACAGACCCTCCCTGAGCTGAAACAGTCAGACTGCACTGCTAAACTCTAACATATAGAGGATGTTGCATATTGAAATGTGTCCACATGGCCGAGCCTCCTCCACCTGTTTGAGAGAAGTTTAAGAGAGCGTGTGGGCTCGAGTGGAGGCCGTCCTTCAGCAAACCTCTGGCACACTCACACCCTCAAAAACTCACAAAAGCCCAGCTTGCTCTTGCATTTATGCATGATCTGCACTACCGCTGGTCCCAAGTGCACATTTCATAATTCATGCATACTGTACTGTAGCAACTGGAAATGCTACCATATCTGCATCCACCACTCCACTTCATTTCATCAGCAAGTCAGACCGGTCCACGCTACACTCACACTACAGCAAACTCTCTGACCTTAAACTAAACGAACCTACAGGGCGATATTAACAAAATTAACATCTTCAATTTTTCAGTTTTTAGCTCAGGATGAAGCTTTTAATAAATCATCTTTTTTTCCCACCAATCAAGAAGAAAGAAGGTTTCCACGGGGATAATAAATAAAGTGTGTTGCCAGGTCTGGATCACAGTTGCATCAGTCTAATAAAGCATCAGGCTCATGGCATAAAGAGCATCTGCTGCATGCTAAAGACCACAGAGTCTGTTCTGCGGAGGCTCGAAGGAGGAGAGTGATGTAACCGGACAACACAACTGAGCCGCTTCATCTTGCATGATGACAGTTTATCGTTACGCAGCAGGTCACTAATTAATCTCAGTTTTGTAATGTGCTGTGGCTTGCTGGGAGAACACTAATAAATGATATGCGAGGTGAGGTTTAATCATTTTTTATGCAAAGCTGCAGGAATCAATTCAAAGATGAACGGAGGTGTTTTTATGTTTACGGGTTAATGCTTATTAAAGTCTCACTAATGAGAATAAACACAAAACGCAGGACTCTTATTCTGACATTTGAAATCTTGAAATATAAATATTTGGATAGGCTTCAATCTGGGATGTCACACTGATCGCATCCAAATTATTTTATTAGACATCTGAATGTCAGAGTTTGAGATGCGACGTCCCGCTGGGTGCTACCACACTCATCTCCTCCCTTCATTCAGTTCCCTCTGTGGAGCAGCACATTAGCACAGCAGTGTCAGAGTCCTCCATGTTGCTGAGCTGGAAATTAACTTTTTATTGAGTATTGCTCCACCCCGACTCAAATAAACCAATCCCAATCACATTACTTTATTATGAAAAAAGGAGAAAATGCAACCTAATGCTGAGTTAAAATACATAAAAGCGACTTGTGATAAATATTTGAAGACTGTTTTCCTACACGGGTTCGGTGCGAGCGAGGGAAAGTATTTGCCTCTTCTTGTTAGACTTCAGTAAATCTGATTAGAGCTCCCTCCTGCACGCCACCACGCTGTTTCTGACCCCACAGCTTCTCCTTTGAGTGGAATTCACGTCCCAACCAATGGCTAATGGTTAACAAATCTACACAGTTTTTAAAAGGAAGATATTTTAAAGCTTATTTCCATTTATACAAGTCTAAAAAAAAAAGCAACAAAAAAAACTCTACACACACTTGGGATTTGTGGATTTTTCTCTCTGAAGCTGTTCAGCTGTTCGTCGGAGAAGTTATGTTCGGCTGGCTCCCTGGAGCTTTGTGTTTTGAAGTTGTGGGAATTTGGGAGAGGTGGTGTAAAAAGTGGAGCAGTAAAACTATATCGAGACACAGAAATATAGTTGATTTCATCAAACCTGTATCTTCTCCCGCTTAAAAGACTCGTTGTCTCCGCAGGATGTGGGCTCTCAGAAGCGAGGCGGAGGTAGATTTACCGTATTAGATTGTTTTCCTGTGACCCCCGAGCTCTTTTCCCCGCGACCCCTGAGCTTTGACTACTGATGGGAGGCCGGCCAGCACGGCTACAAGCGGCCTGCGTGCACCGAGCCAAGTGAGCCATCATTTATGGTAAAAAATGGAGAAAGGCTCCCTGTTAAATCAATACATAAAGTACCCGCAGGATCCACAGTGAAGGCAGTGGAAGTGACAGGCCGCTTAACAAATGGACAGCGGCCTCCCAGAGCCCCGCTGACTCAGCACAATCTCCCGGAGGAAGGAAACGGCGCTCCGTTCTGCCGCCCCATCCCTCTCCCACCCCCCACCTCCTCGTCCTCTCCCCGATCAGTCAGACAGCTCGCCTGTGTCTACCTGGGAACTGCTGATCAGAGGCTCTTAAATATCACCAAAGCAAAGAGCATAATTCATAAGAGAGATAAACGCTCGCAGTGACGACACGTTCGCCGCCGCCGCCACTACTGGGAATTCAGCCAATATTTGAATAAACATCCTCGGCCTGCTGGTAGACTTTATCGCATCTTTTTATTTATTTATTTTTACCATGGGGTGACTTTGGAGGTGTGCATCATCCCAGCGACTGTTTCTTTTCTTTCCTTTTTTTGCTGTGTCCACTGCTTTGAGAATATCAAATAACTGATATAAAAAAAAAACAGCAGAAAATGATCATACACTGCAGGTAACATCCATCCATCACAGCTGATGAGATCATAAATCCTCCTCCTCCCCGACCAGACTGATTTCCTCTCTATTTCACCAAGATGGGTATAAAATGCAGATCAACATGTTCCCCCCTCTCTCCTCCTCGTCC
>OOFC01020675.1:27475-57126 GCA_900323345.1 Pseudochromis fuscus
CTCATTTAAGGTTTTAAAGGGCAAAGCAACTCAAATGAAAGCATCACACTTATATACACTGGGTCCAAGTTTTACTCCTATATCCTCACATAGTCCAGTCAAACAGGAGCGCACACACACACACACACACATATTGAATATTGTAGAGTCCTTGGTGTGTGACTATCAGAGGATCTGACCTTCTCCATGGTTGTCCAGGCCTGTCTGAGTGGAGTGGTGAAACAGTCGGGGAGCGGCCCTCCCTCTCGGCAGATATTCGACTCTATCTCCATCCGTACAGAGTCGCCGAAGCCCAGAGGGTTGGTCGCCTGGAGTGAAAAATACCTGGAGAGGAAACAAAGTGATGAGTGGGAGAGTTCAGATGAGGGCACTGTACTAAAGTATTCGTCAATACCAGATGAAACCTCGGGAGTTTTCTATCTTAAACTGAGGCTGTGAAGCTGCTGCCCCATGTAAAGGGAGGAAGATGGTGTCTGGGACTGGAAGGTACAAGTAAAACCACAGCACGGTGGATCAAAGCAGAAACCTGAACAACCTACTGTTTAACACTACAGATGAGTTGCTGGTCTGTGACACAGATACAAAGCTTTCAGAGAATACAGAAAAACACAAAGAAGAAGGAGGAAGAACTTGGCGTCCACTTCTGCCAAGAAATAATCCACGTCTGACCTCCAGCAGATTGTAGACATTATCATCTGTGTGTGTGTTGTCTTTCAACAAAATCCATCCACATGTGACAAAGTTAAGCAGCGTTTTACTGCCCCCTACTGGTTGTATTTTACTATTGTTGGTTAAAACATTCAGTCATTGTAAGAGAGAGGGATTTTCAGGATTTTTTTCAACTGGATCCATCCTCTGATCTTGCCCAAATGTAATGATGTGTCCCCTCTCTCTCAATAATATGAATCAAGATCTGCAGTTTTTCAGTAATGTTGCAAACAGGCAGACAGACAAAAAACAAACCAACACAAAACACAATCTCAAGTCACTGAGAGAGACTTTTTCTGTGACAGTCACAGAGGTCAACCCAGAAACATCAGTAAAATCAAAGTTACTGGAATATTAGAAATTCAATAATCACACTTTTTTATACACAGCAAACAAACATACTATGTTAAGTACATTATTACAGGACTTGACCAACACAAAATCTTGTGAAACTACCCGACTTAAGCACCTGTTGCATTTCTGTTTAATGTGATCAACTGCAACACGGGCGAGAGATGAATGATTTACCACAGAGAAACTTCTGTGGACTGAAGTGAAACTGAAGTAAAAGGAAAATTAAAACATAACCACAATTCCCAGTAATTCAGAGAAACATTATCTCTGACACAGGTAAAATGTTACTAGTTGGACTGAAACTATTTTACCTTACTGGGGATTTTTTTTTTTTTTTTTTTTAAAGAAACAATCTATTTTAAGACTCAATGACTTTTAATCAGACAATTTCCAAGACTTAAGTCAAAACCAATCCCTTTACCAAAAGTAAGTGATTGGTTCAGAGCACAGTAGCAGGGCAGAGGGGGACCTACTTGTCGTAGAGGATCATGGCGTCGTTCTGAGCCTCCTGGCCGTCGTACTGGCCCTTTTTAGCTGCTAGCTGGATCTGGAAGTTGTCCGCCGCCAACCAGAACTGCAGTACATTCATCGCTTCTTCCTTTTCCATGTACTGCAAGGGAAGACAGGAAAGATTCAGATGAAAGTCAAAGTTTGTTGTTTCTAAATGATGTGAAAAATTGTAATTAGCAGCCACGACTAAATCATGTTGAAGAAGAGAGAGCTCACCTCTGAGAAGTAGAAGAGAGCTGACTCACAGAACAAGATGTCAGCCAGGAACACGGAGCCACTGGTCAACACTTCAATCTGGTATTTACAGAAGTGATGGCTCCGCAGGAATTCACTAAAGTGCCTGCAAATCAAAGAGCGTGTGGGAGGTGAGTGTCGAGGTGATAAAAGGGCACAAGCTGCATTTCAAATTTTAACGTTAACATTACATAACATTAACGGCGGGGAAACCTCACCGCGTGACTATCAACTTCTTTAGGAGAGAAAAAAATAGACGAGGACTCACTGTTGGTCTAAGATGGTGCAGACTACCGACTGTGCAATGACAAAGCAGTTTGGGTCCACCATGCCATCTTCTCCACATATCTTAGCTACGCAGAGGAGAGACAGGAACATCAATGCACTTGAGGATATCATATATGATGAAAGATTTACAGTCACACATAGTGGCACGGCGTCTGCGTCTTACCGACTATGTCATTTCTGATCTGTTCTGTGATGGGGATTGGCCTCACAGCATCTGGAGAGATGTACTTGGTGAAGATGGTAACAGCATCCTTCTCTATACCTGCAAAACACACAGAGCAACAGAGAAGCTTATGAATCTTTCTTATATCTATCTTCAACCAGTATTAACATGTCCACACAGGAGTCAGAGAAGCTTCTCGTCACCATCCAGTAACAGTAAAGAGTGCATTTCTATCCACTACTGCTCTGAGGAGGTAGGTGCCAATCATGTTCATCAGGTGATTTTAAGTCATTACAGAAGAAAAGGGTGCAGAGAGATATCGTGATTAAAGGCAAAGTGGAAACATGACAGAAATCTGGTAGTGAGGTTTTACATATTCATTTGAGGGAGGTTACAGTCTCCACACTTAGATCTGATGTTTCATCTGTCACTGATATTCATCTCTTCAGTTGATTTCTACAATCCATCAGCTGTTTGTCTGGATTTTCATTGTTTCCACTCAGATTTTTGTGGTGTGCAAATTGAAAAACAGATGGATGATAACGCACTTTGGAAAATTTAAAATTTAAAATTTCTGGTTGTCAACATGGGACAACAAAATATCACTGCAAAGCTGGTTTTCACAGCTAGTTTTCTGTATATATTATAAAAAGAAGAAGAAGATTGTACTTAATATACAGGCTGTATATCGAGACGAAGCAACCGGGTCTCAAAAATGACGCTAATGGAGAGAAGCAAAAAAGTGCAATACTCCTGACAGCCTCTAGATGCTGGCTCTAAACTCAGGCTCTGACTGACTTCAAGTCACTCTGATGTCAACTCTTCTTCTCAGTGATCTGGTGGTCTATATGAAAATCATTTTATCATTTAGGAGATTAGACTTCAAAAAGAGGAAGATTTAGGGGTAGTTAGTTTGATCGACAGGTCTGATCACCAATGAGAGCATCACTAAACTCCAGTATCATACACAGGGTCCTCAGGTTCATTGGTTAGACCCGCCTCCTCACTCCTCGCTTCATATCCAAATATGGTCATTTCTGGTTCCAAACAAACAAGCATGGTGGCACTTAAATACCACACCCCTGACTTCAAAATACAAGTCCATAAACCAAACCTTTCTATATACACTCTATGACTAAACATCCGCACATTAAAATTTCAGTTTGTGTGTGAAACCTCTAAAAGAAACTTGTCAAAGTTGACTCACTTTTCATGAGTTTGTCGGAGAGCTCTCGCAGGCTGCTGTTGGGCTGCACCTTGTACGGAGTCCCCGTCCTGGAGGGGGTCTGCCTGCTGGGAGTTTCTGCTCGAGGTGTGCCGGGTCTCAGGCCTGCTTCTGTGCTGTAGGAGTCCCGCCGCTCAGCCAGCGGCGCAGGGCCTTCACTGCTGCTGCTACTGTGCCGGTCGAAGGCGTTGGGTGCGTTTTGCTGCGGGAGCTCCAAGCCATCTGGAGAGGCGGGGACTGGCTCAGCTAAGGAGCTGTGTTTGACAGAGTTGAGGCTGTGCGCTCGGACATTTGACCAGCTGGTGGCGCGGAAACTCTCGGCCTCCAACCAGAACCGGACCAGGTGGTCAGCGCCCCGCAGTTCCATGAAATGCATGTAGTGGGGCATCGCCACATTGTCCCGAAGGACCTGGTCCACCGTCTTGGACAGACGGGAGCGTGTCTCCTGGGGCTGATAGTTCACACTCGAATGACCTGAAACATGCAAACACCCAAATGAGCATGTAAAGAGTGAGGAAAAGCTCTATTGTCCCCCATGGGACATTTCTCTTGGACAACAGTGGTGCACTACTTGTAAAGCACCACCAGTTGCATCCATTAGACAATCACAGTTTAAGTAAAACACAATTCAGACATACACAATCAGAGAAAGACTGTCTACATTTGAGATGACAAAGCACATGAAATTCTCTTGCTGCCTCCTCCTCAGTGACACAGCATCTCCCTGATCACTGATAAAAATACAAAGAATCACTGTGGTCCACCAAGAGAATATAAAAATAAAAATGTATACACACAAAAGCAGCTCGTACACAAATAAAGAGGCAGAAAAAAAACAAGTTGAAACAGCACTGTTATCCAAACAACAATAAAACTAAATAAAATAAATACCTTGATTGCACCCAAGCCGACAGAGTTAAAAACTAAAAGGACTAAAATGGATCTCAGGGGAAACAGGTTGAGGTTCTTCACTTCACTTCAGTAAAATATTTCTTAGGTTTTCCTTTGTAGTAACTTCCACCTCCTGCAACAGGCTGCTTCACCATCACTGTGAAGGAGCGTAAACACAGCCCCTGCCCTCCTGCTGCTGTCACACTGTACAACCACTGCTCCCAGTACAACACACACACCACAACCAACACTGGCTGCACTATAATGTGAACATAAACATTCACTCAAGTTTTATTTCACACTCTACAATATCAGTATCTCACTCAGTTGTACTATCATTACTACTGTACCCTATCAGTATTTTCCTCTAGTGTGAATTTGCTGAATGTGCTTATTGTTTAACTGTACATACTGTTCCTATATATTGTTCCTATTTAATATCTACTGATATATATTCTTTCTGCTGTAACTCTGCAAATTTCCCCATTGTGGCTGTAATAAAGGAATATCTTCTCTTAATTAAAATATAAAACGGTGTTAACAAGGTATTATAAAAGTACTTTAATCTGAACGATTCTCAGCGTTTCATTAACCCCGTGTAGCTTTACAAACCTGCTTCATGTCAATTCAAATTAAATCATTAACTATAAAATTAGAATTAATTATAAAACTGCTCATATTTAATATACTTTATGTATTTTTAAAGACTCATTATAGCAGATGCATTGTTGTTGACTTGACAAAGAGATTCACACTGCCTTCAGGCACACATTAAACACCAAAGTACTCGACTTTAATACCAGACTGAGCCCCGCACTGTGTTTCCTTCACAGCTTTCGACTTTCAAACCAGAAGGAAGATAAAAAAAGTGCAGTTTATTGATGGAGCTGCAACATGAAATGAAAGATAAAAAAGTGGATTTTCTGTGTTCGGCTCTCCCATTTCAACTGCACATTTGGTCCAGGCTGAAAGGTGCCGTGAGCTGAATTTAAACTCCTGGGATGTTTGTTTTGAAGTCTTGTGAGTTTCCAGCTCTCTGTCTGTCTCTCTGTCTCTCTGTCTGTCTGGAGGTGGCCTTAGACTATGCAATTTCACAGATGATTTAACCCAGACAAACTTTTCGCAATCTCACGTCAAAAGCCTCTGTGCGTCCTGTCCGCTCTGTCATTCAAGCGTGTATGAGGTGGTCAGCGATGACTGTGGCATCGGCGGCAACCTCTGACAGTCCAATCACTCCACTCCCCAAACTCCAGCTGCATCTGAACAACTGAACAAAGAAAAACCCTGATTCCTGTAGGGATGCCTTATTATTTGACTCTAAGATGTCTCAAATAGAGGCTGTCTGTTTGAGTACCTTCCTCCCTCCTGGGGGAGACTGCAACTACAAACACACACACTTCCAGAAACCTAAATAAATAAGGGAGTGTGCTCATTGACTAGAAACCTGACACTTGCTGGATTATGAATCAGAGCACATCAGCTGTAGTTAGACTGGAGCGTGGGCTGAGGCTTTGTGGTGTTCTGTTTGCTCTTTGAAAACAAGCTGATGCTCAGAGAGGTGTCACCCAGTGTGAGGTGCTTTTCAATCAGCCTCCTCGTTCTTTGAGATCACACCGTCACAACCACCTTAATACTGAAGCTGTTAAAAAGAAAATCACAACAAGGAGTGCGGCATCTGTTTCTGAATCATCATCAAAGGCTCCTGCTTAATATGCATATCTTCTCAGAGAGTCTGTTACAGTGCAACCTAACATGTGCTACACCTGCTTTATGCTTTTAACCACAATCAAAAGAGTAAAGAAAATTACAGGACAGTGTGCAACAAGTTCAGGGTCTCTGGCATGTGTCTAACACTGACTGAACCCTCCCTGTCTTTAGGAATCCTGTCTCCATTCTCTTCCTCTCCGTTCAAACCACAGCCCAGGAATTACCGCCGCCTGATGCGTCTCTTTCACATTTTGTTGCCTGGGCTGCAGCACAGGTTCCTCCACCTGCGTCTGACTCACCCTCAGCTATTCTCCGGACAACTCGCTCGTGCAGTTCCCGCCGCTGCCGTCATTCAACGTGTCAGACGGACCGCTGCGCATACTCAATGCCCCGTATCACGGCATCCAGCAGTCAAACCGAGAAGCTAATTACAGAGGAGCGGTTTCTTCGCCGAGAGGATCGACTGTAAGGCCTTAAACTTCAACCTGACAGGCTCAGGGAAATGTTTGGGTGCTCGTCAAAAACTGATGCAACACGTCACACGAGTGCCTCACGCAGGATTAATGAAGGGAGTGTTTTCACTTGCACAAGACGGCGGGATGTTTAAGTCGTTGCAGTGATGCAAGAGTTGCACTCAGGCAAACTGACAGCACAGCACCAGAAACCAAATCACACCCAGAAGGTTAAATGAGGAGCTCATGATTCAAACTTTGTAACATTTATAATTTTCTATGTCCTGTCACTCTTTTTTTAAATATTGTGCATTTTATGTTGTTATGTGGCAACTCCTGCAAACATACAGTAATACTATGATTTACATAGTGGTTTTCAGCTTGATTCTGTCATAAGGTACAATAATCAGTGGATAAATATATTACTTATCGCAGCATGAATCATTATTTTTAATTTGAGATTGTGCTTTTTTTGGTCATATAGGATAGCAAGACAAATATCTCAGGATTTGGGAGTCTTGTCAGCACATTACCAAAACAGTTAAGAGGCAAATTAAAACCATGTCGAAAGCAACTGACAGATCGATTATCGATGAAAACAATCAATATCCTGCTGTTTTTATTCTCTGCTCTGTCACATTTTCATTTAACAAAATTCGAAATACTATAAATAAAACTCGATCCAGATACAGCGAATAATAAATAGCTTGACAGGCCACAGACCAATAAAAATAAAGCTGAGTTAATAACATATATACTTAGTCTGTAACCATTCATGTTTATATTCAGGCTGATCGTGTTACTGCAAATAATCCATGTTTTGTCATCTTAAGATCACTGCTCTTATATTTCTATTTATTTTACTTCTCTCTTTTTTTTGACAATACAGCATATATATTACACATACTGTAAATATAAATAGTCTTTCTACAATCTTTTTATTAAATTATCTTTGAATTTTTCTATGATCTTTTTTGTGGCAACTATGAATTCCACAGCATGGTGTAATCACTGTTATTACTATGTATATAACAATAACTCTCTTATAACTTGAATCTCAACAGAATAAAACAGACCTTCACTCTGAATTCAAATCAGTTGAATCCTTCATTTTTCTGAATCAACCTCATGTTTATCTGGTCAAATCACTACAAACAAAATGAATTCATGCTGTTTACCGAGATCTCCAAAGTGCGCCACCTCCATGTGGCTCGGCTGCTTCTTGAGGATGGCGGTGCGACCGCGGGCGAAGGAGTCCATGTTGGCGGAGATGGCGTTGATGGCCACATGGCTGGGCCCAGCAGCTTCCTGGATGGCATTGTGGTTCCTCAGTCCTAGTGATGGAGAGTGAGGACTGACTGGAGCTGGGAGTGGAGGATGGACAGCAGAAAACAAGAACAAGGTTTAAAAAAAAAAAAAAAGCGTACAAATGAATCAAAGTGCTGGGCGGTCTGACTGTGTGACATCAGTGTGACTTGTATGAAAAGGTCTTTTCAAAGAGCTCACAGTGTACGTACGAGGCCTCAGGCTGTGAGAGATGTTTGAGAACACAGACCACTCAGTGTTTGTTTGAGTCTCTGCTGTGAGTTTCCCTCATAGCTAGAGGTGGTAGTTTTTGGACCAGCAGTGATTACATAACATAATAACAGCCAAACTAAGTCCCTCTGCTGTATTAACTTTGAGACTTTTAAATACCACATACAATAAAATGTAATACCTTTTAATAATCATGCCAAAGAATAAAAAACAGAAAAATAAATTACAATTATCAATCAAATACATGAATTTGATGACATTTGTATGACATTTTTCTATGCATCTCTCAGCTAATTGGAAATACAGTAAGTCCTTGGTATATAATAATTGGATAAGAAGCAGAAAACAAATTAATGAATTAACCAACAGTAAATGATTTGTCCTTTTATGTTTGGTTTGGCTGCCACTCTAACACTTTAAGTTTATAGATTTGAAACACCAACTCACACAAACTCCTTTACAAGTGTTTCCAGAAATGTTTAAGACTTCTATAAATAAAAACTTTTTGACACCTTTTGTGTGGAAACTGATTTTTTAAGACCTGCTCATTCCCTCAACGCTATAACACAATCTCAAATGTATCACACAAAACTACAATACTGGAGATTAGAATGGCCATGTCTGAAGTATTTAAACCCCTGAAACACTACAACTGAACTCGATTATGTGACACTTTCATAACCTCACAAACTTAAGGATAAACTCACCTCTACTGACTTTAGCATCTGTCACTCTCTCGGTTTCTTTGCCTTTGGCTGTGGGGAGAAAAATGAGAGTGGGGTTAGTAACTGGAGAAGCATACACATGTTTTGAATCACAATGCAGGGTGAGACCTGTGAGCAAAAAAACAAAAACTGATATGTGAGATTCATTGAAGGGTGAGGAAAACGGTTGGTGTGGTGTCACTAAAACGACTGGAGAACTATATCCTGTTACATAATGAGACCGTCAGGAAATTGATAAACTAGATGCTACACAAACAAATCATTTTACTGCAGTCGTGCTTCCTGACAGATGTGGAGGTCTGATATGTGAAGGCGTTCTGCTCCCTGTGCAGCACGCACAACAGGCCGGGCTTTCATAACTGGACGTCGGCACCAATAGTCCTTCTTAAAGATTTGTGACCTTGGTCTATCAGCTCTGGTTTCTGGCCAGCTTACGCTTGAAGCTCTCTACAATTTACTGATACACAGTGAGAAAACAGTAGATGGCAAGCTAAAAGTAAACAGCCTAATGCAAAACTATCTCACACCACAAACAAGCTCAGTGGATAAGTGCCACACCAAAGAATTACATCCCCTGCAGTGGAATGAGTCCACAGTTGCAGACACTCATCATCATCATCATCATCATTCATATCTTCAGATTAAGCAGTTTGGTCGGGGCCAAGAATTCATTTCAAGCCTTGGCAATGCAAAATGGACAGAGTCTTTGGGGGAGATGGACGAGAAGATGCTCTCTCTGTGAATGCATGTGTCAGAATCGACTGGCACCGGCAGGTCGTCTGCCTCTGAAACAGAGACTTTTTAATAAAATCTGAACTCTGACAGAAGCTGGTGCGGATGGCATCAGAAGTAAATATTCATAGGATGACAGTGGCAGTACTTTGAATGTATTACCTGGTAATACTGTGTAAAGCTGATAAAAGACTATGTATAGCCAGCAAAAATAATCACTGATATGCAAGAAGAATAATGTCGTCTGAAAATGTGCTGACAGGCTGGACTCATTGAATAATTTAAGGTCCTTCTGCAAAGCTTTCACTTCAGTAAAAACGTTGCTTGTCTATTTCAAACTTCCCACTATCCGGGGTGTTACCTCACTTCTTCTCAGCCCTGAGTGCCATCCTGGTTCCAGTTGGAGGGCTATAAGTGAGGTCTGTTTAGTATTTCCTCATTTTGACAACCTGCTGTATCAGCTGCTTTCACCACTGTGGCCCCTGAAGAAAAACTACTAATCTCTCTCTTTAGGATGAAAAACAGTGAAGTTACTGTGCTGATTTCCTGAGGAAACACATGCAGAGTTCAGCTGAATCCGTTTCACAATCACAGCCTCTGTAGCCTGCCTTAATTTCTGTTTGCGGTCACAAACCCAGCTCAGGGTAAAAGCCCCTCATAATTTCATAGGGATGGCGTTGTGAGAAGTGCTTACCAATGTATTAGTTACTAAGCTATTGCGATGTAATACAGCAGGTCTACAATGAATCCTAAAGTGATAATGTTTAGGTTTACTGACACTGTTTTGAGGAAGTTTTCCTGTATGGTCCTGCAGTGGTCCCACGGAGAGGTCTATTTATTATTCTGTCTACCACACACACGGTGTGGACAAACCAAAAGACCTGCCCCCACAGAGTAACCACAACAACTTACAGTAGCTTCAGCTGTCCTGTTTCTAACCAACACCACTTAAAGACACCTGAGGAGGAGGATGATGATGGCTAATGTTACTAACGTTAGCTAAAGTTAGCTAAAGCCACATCCCTTTCTGCTGTACCATTCTTAATGGGGTAAAATATTTAACCACGTACATTTTCTTTAAGATAACTAACAACTTTAATCTACAAGTAACCACTTATTTGTTTATTTGTAGTCACAGGTCCTGCTCGATAGGACTGTATGAAGCCGGCACAGCTAGCTGCCACAGCACGTTTGGACAACTGTCACAGAGATGGCTGTTACAGATGCTAACACTGTGGGAGCTCCTCCTCATTATAATTATTAGCACAGTTATGTAGCAGGTATCTGTTACAGTGCCACACAGCCTCCTCCTGTAGATTAAAAGCCGCCCAGGCTAACACAGTGTTAGATCATGCAGGGAGGAGGGGGGCAGAGAGGCCAGTGCTAAGCTAACATGTCACTGCAGTGAGCCGCGGCAACAGGGACACACATTCCCACATACACCGAGTGTCTGTGGATAATTTAGTCGCAGCGTCAACATCCACACAACATTAATTCCACGTCACCGAGGAGTTCTCCGTCCACAGCCGGGCTGCTGCTAGCTGCCGTGGACGTTGCAGCAGAGCTTTCCTCGCTCACCTTTCCTCTTGAAAAACGACATGACGGCTCTGGCTCTCTGGACGTTTCCTCGGCTCACTGACACCCTCCCGTGGGTTCGCGGCTCCCTTCATTCAAACGCATCTGTCCCGTACACTCCAGCCGTGGAGACGGGGTACCACCGCAGCCCCGGCGAGTGCTGTCAAATTACAATTTTCCCCAAATCCAGACCAGCTCGGCGGCCATATTGTCAATAAACGTCTTACTTCCGGGCTGGTGCGGCAGCAGCATTGTGGGAAATGATGCGCTGCACGGTCCCGTCAAAAGATGGCGCCGTTTGTACGCTGATGTCATCCTGGGCGGTGAGGAGGGTTCATAGACTGTGCATATAAATATACTAAATAAATAAGTAAAACATTTAACTAACAACCAAACAAATACATTTGTATATACAGTCTATGAGAGGTTTCTAAGCTTCAATAAGATAAGATAATATAGAACTTCATTTATACTGGAGGAAACATTCTTGTGCCAAATTGCTCCAACATACATTATATAAACAACATCAAAATATTTAAAAACTTAGAAATATACAAAATAACAGAATATATATGTAGAAAAGTGTGCAGTGCAGAGTGTTAACAAAGAGCCATGTGCCTGTAAAAAGAAATCTCATATTACAGAGCTGTTTCAGTTATATGTAAACGAAGAATGGCCTATTGCATATAATTTAAAAAATTCTAATAGGAATATTGCACATGACAGAAGCATTGAAACAGGAAAAGGGACTATTGTACATGAGAATGAAAAACTATAACCACTGACTATTGCAGATGAGGAACAGTGACTATGGCATATGAACAATTTAAACAATGACTGTTAAAGATAAGAATTAAAAAAAAAAAAAAAAAAAGTGTCTATTACACATGATGAATTTTAACAGCTTGTTAAAAGCATTCAATCAATATATTTTATATACCACACCTAAATATAATTAGACAAGTAAGTCGAGCGTGAAAGATAGCCCGGTAGTTAATTAGGGACTCATTAGTCTTTGAGTCCTTCACTGGCTTGACAAGCAGTGAAGTGCTTGGATGCATGTGATACAGAGCATTGTTCCCCATGCATCATGGCGTTCTTGAAGGCTTCAGACTTCTGTCTCAGCCTCTGCTTGAAAATAAGTATCTTCCAAAAACTGGTAGCAGGTTTCAGTCCATCAAGCTCATCCCTGATGACAGCAGCCCACAGCAGTACCCCTCCTCTACTTTGCTGGTGCCAGACTTAAAGTGGTGCCATTAGTGATCCAGTGACAGGCCCATCGTTCTGGTCTCTCAAGGGTCATTTTACCTGTCCATAAAACCTTGAATAATCTGTCCTCAGGTATATCACGGGACACGCAATCCTGACTCAAAACTTGTGTTTCAGCCTTTTTGACTTCAGCAAAGTCCTCAAGCACGTGACACCACCTACATCTGGACAGTCCATCTAGGTTACAGTTCTGGAGTACAGAGGATATACTGTTGTTTGACTGTCTGCTGGCCACAAATCACTTATTTCAACACTCTTTCAGCCATCTGTCAAATCTCTTTTTTGACTCATTTTACCTGCTACAAAGATTTTGCTCAATAATTACACACTCTGTCATACAATATGTTAATCATATAGGGCACACTCTCCCTCATTATACAAATGCTAATTTCCTGAAAATGTTAAAATTAAATTCATGTATAGAGTTTAATTTATGCATAGAAATAATATCAGAGTACTTGCCTTTTAATTGTCTATGTAGTGTACATTGATACAGCTTCACCTTCAAATTACACCTTAGATTTTATGATGATTAATATGTGCTGCTGGGAAATCTCATCCACTGTGTCTGGACTAACCTTCAGGTGTACTGGTGTTTTGGAAATGGAGCTTGAACTGGGCCCAATGTTTTTCTCTTAGAGCTACCCAGTAACTGTTAAATCACTTATAACAAAAGGAAAAACTTTTAGCCTATAAACCCAACCATGATGAAGTTAAAAGTACATCGCAACAGTCTGGTCTGCTCAGTCCTGTGTATTTTCTTGATCACAGTAGTTGGCACCTGTGCAGCTCATGGTCTTCAATGCAGTATTTTTGGAAGAAAACAACAAGACACTCTTAATCACTTTTGTTTTATTACTTCAACTGTAGTGATTCTGTTTGTAAGAAATGTGTTACAAGACATGAGACGTGATAGAAAATTAGTAGAAATAATTCAAACTAACAGAAATTACTGACTGAGTTTGATCCTACAGAGATGCTGCGCTGCCAGTATGATTTATCCCTTTTCTTCCTCATTCTCGTCCGACCTTGTGGGTTTCTTTGGGCCTGTCGATGCGATACACAAACTCCGCAGGCATGAAGTAGCCGAGGTACTCAACGCTGTCAGGTGTGGTGTCTATGTAGTAGTGACCACCTTCTCCATGGTGGCTGAAGCCGTGTGTGTGCTCCACACGGAGGTCCAAGCCCTGGAAACACAACAACCAAAAGACAGGTGATGAAACAGGGCTTGTCCCAGCTGACTCACTGAGATGAGAATGTGTCTGCTGTACTCACAGGGTCTCTGGACACGAGCACTGACTGGCAGATCAGAGGAGCGCTGACCTCGAAGTGCTTGAGCCAGTTGTTGACATCGTCGTCGGTGTTGAGGGGGCAGGCTGAGAACTCTCTTGGCTTTTGATCAGTCAAAACAAGAACATAAATGAATCCATGTGGCTCTCAGGATCTATAATTAATGCTTGTTGTGTCCAGTATTTACCATGATGTGGATTTTAGCCTTCCCCTTCTGGATGACGAAAGTGCCTCCCAGTGCCAGACTTTTATCGGGGTAGTGACCTTCGAGAGTTGTCCTCAGGGAAGTCACCAGACTGTGGCTCCCTGTTCTCTTCTTGGCTCTGACCTCTATGACCTGCAGAGGGACACAGGTGATGCAAGTCACTGTTAATGTTTATTCTGTCAAATGCTGAGCGCACACATGGGATGGGGCTAAAGTTCATACACAGGAAGTTTAGTAATATTATTAACTTGCAGATAATTGCATTTAAGCTAATATGCAACCACAGATGTTTATTATTTTCCAAAATCCAAAGTAAAAATGACTATGCATTTTTAAAGAAGTCCCAATCGTGTGTTCTCATCCAGTTTGATTAGATTATGACTGATGACCTTTCCCGGCTTCCCCTCACAGGCGTACAGGTTGCCCAGCAGTCCGAAGTTACAGTCGGAGAATTTGTCGCTGTATTTTTCTTGCAGGCACTGGCCGTTGGCTGGATTGATGGAGGAGTAGTAGCTGCAGTTCACTGCAGGCCTTCCCTCAGCTTCAGTCAGAACCAGAGGCATTAGCTGTAGACGAGACAATTAACTCCATCAACCACTGAATTACTGCTCTTCAAGTTTATAATGTAAGTTTCTATGAGGTACTCCACTGATTTATTATCCAGCCTCAACAACGAGGATCATTGACTCAGTAGCTGAGTTGTTTCACGACAGAGAAACATAACGCTTGCTTTCCAGGTGTGCAGCTCAGCGAGGTACACTCCATACTCCACATGTCAATCTCAAAAGCACCTAAAATGCGTTTTTTAAGCTAAATATTTACTCTCTAATTAGATACGCAGGTGAAATGAAAATGAAACTCTACTTGTGACCCTCCTCAGGCCAGCAGTGACTGTCTGTGTACACAAGGCGTTGTGTAATTTAAAGTAAACAATGGCACATAAATAGTGAGGAATTATTTGCAGAGCTGCACACATTGCACCTGAGCAGTTTCTTTGCTGTGTGCTAAGTGAATACAAAGTACTGGTAGTAAAGGTGATTCACTTCTGCATTCATCCCCACGACTCTGGAGGGGGCAGCTGCTGCACCCAGGATGAAAGCTCCCGGCAGCTCTAGCTCCTTTGATACAGTGTTCATATTGTACTCCTGCGAGGAGGAGAGAAAACAATACAATAAACAACTTTCACTACTGGTTGCTGCACAGTATCTCCATGAAATATTTTAATTAATTAAAAAAAAATACCTTGTGCTTCTGAACCACAGGGACCAGGTACGGTACACCACCGACATCAGTGATGCGAGGATTTCCACACAAGCCTACAGACATTAAAGCAAAGGTGCAACATGGGTATTTTAAAAAGGAATCAGATGCATGTCAGATTAATTGATTGTAGGCGCAAGAAAGATTTGTTTTTCAGACTTTCCTTGGTATTCTGCAGCTGGATGCACACAAAACTTGCATTTCCACTGCATGGTACCACCTCGCCTCGGTTTGTGGTGCGTTTCCACTGGCAAAAAGTACCTAGAACTTGATACCTGACACGACTTTTTTAATACTTCCTCTCCTGCGATTCTTAAAAAAAAGTACCCGTCAGGTAAGAGCAGGTACTAAAATCTTATTGGTCTGAATCGCCACAACGTCATTGTGTCATCACTGTACTGCACAGAAACATTTGTACCTGCAAGCCATAAGTCTGCACGGTTATAGTCAGAATAACAAGTTTCACCAGGCTCTAACCCGATGAATTAACAATATATTTGAAGTAAAAACAACTAATTTCTCGCCTGAAACAATCTTCAAACTGCTTTCTGTGATGCCACAAAAGTAGAGTTCTGCAGATACTTCATCATCTTCCTCCTCCTTCATCTGGTGACCAGATACACGGAAGAGGGACTGTTTTCTGTAATGGAAACGCAACCGAGGCGAGCCGAGTAGGTACCATGTAGGTTAAAAGCGCCAAAATATGCACAAATTGTATCTGACTGGTACTTACCTCTGACAGGGAACTGGAAAGGGTCTTTGGTGAGATCCGGACACTCCACGACACTCACTTGAACTTCAGCAAAGTTGGCCTCCAGCCCTGCTTGTAACACTGCAACCAGCCAACATCAATGTCTGTGTGAACGTCATGTTTTAATAAACGTGCATGTTCCACTTTGCCTGTATCAAACCTGAACTTCTTACCTGCCCTCAGCTCCTCCAGGTCCGGGCTGTGCAGCTGCACCTTCTCAGTGTTGCTCATGTCTGCCATGACTGGATCAACCTGAACGTGCTGTGAGGTTTTAGAGGTGCAGGAAAACTCTGTGACAGCGAATATAGCTATGGGTGAAGTGCAACCAAAGAGTAAATATGGACAAGATATTTTTTCTCCAACAAAGCGTTTCCTAACAGGAACTTAGAGGACGTTTAAAGACTGGGAAATTAGTATATATCTTACATTTAGATTATCATATTTTGATAAGTGTTCTTGTGTAAGATCTACACGATAAATAGAGAAGTAAGCATTTTCTAGTTTTACAAAGAAAGAAATACTTGTTACGGGGTTTGGTTCTGTTTGGGTTTCACAAGCAGAGATTTGAAGATCTGAAGATCAGCAAGATGATCTTGACAGAACTAAAGCATGTGAAGCAGCTGGAGAAATCTTTTATCCGGTTACAGGACACAAGAAACACAACAACAATAATCCGTTTATGCATATGTTTACATTTATTTTATTGTAGCTGCTAAAGAATAAAAACTGTGGTTTAAGTAACCTTACGAAGATATTTTTGAGATTTCCACCTCCCTTTACGGTCTTCATCAGACCTTCACCTGTTTGACTGCAGTGCATTTAGTGCAGCCAAAACCGGAAGTATAGAGAGTGAGTCCTCTTGTTTTACAGTGGACTCTTCCTCCTCTTTGGCAATTGGTCAGGTGATCCATCACAGAGGTGACGTCTAAACACTTCCTGGTTGACCCAGACTCACATGTGTTGTGTGTGTTGTTTTGAGTTTAATTGTTTTGGTGCCGCTGCTTCTTGTTATACGACGTAAGCTTGATGTTAAAATGATAATTTTGGTGAATGTTTTGGTAGAATACGTCACAGGGACCTCCGCCATGTTAATATCTGAGTGAAACACGATGACTGAAATGCGTAATTCTCCCAAAAGGTCTCAATCAGAAGCTATAGCTAAAGTAGTTTCAGCGGAGTCGTGCCACATGATGCTGGAAAGATCCCCTACGGACTATGTGTATAAAATATCGCGATATCTGAAGTCTTCAGCTGGACAGAGTGAAGTTTCCAAACCTGCAGCTGAAGCAGAGAGGTGAGGAGAACATGTCACTCACTGACACACAGTGCCGAGATGATGCAGCTTCTGGTGTAACAGCAGACTAACGTGTGTGTGTGTGTGTTTGCAGTGATTCAGGGGAGAGTCTGTTCATCACTCAGAAACCAGTACCCGAGCCTCAGAGATCGGGAAGACCCCGCAGGTCCATCTACAAATCACACCGCACATCCACCAGAGAGATACAACCAAGTCAAGATGAAGATTCATCATCTTCTTCTTCAGATGAAGACAGAGGGGAGAAGAAGAACAAGAAGAAGAAGAAGAAGAAGTACAGACTTCCAAAGTACAGTTTCTCCTTCCTCAACCGCAGGAGCTGGAAGCGCAGCACCACTGAGTTATCAGGCACCCAGAACCTAAGTCTTCATGTAAGAATAACCAACACTTAAATCCACTTTCCTTCATGTTGTTGTGTAACATTTACGAATGCTTTGGAAATTCTGCTCATGGAAAATTTCATTTCATTGCAGATGTTTGCCATGGGAGGCTTCTTTAAATGCACCAGAGATCTGTGGGAGAGGACTGAGAGAGGAGATGACCTGTGGACATCTTTACCAACAGTTGATGGGGATGAAGGGGACATGTCTCCAATATCAGAGTAAGTTTACTTCAAGATATGATTGTTTATTTAAAGTTGGGTGTATTATGAAAAGACACCTGGATTCATCAGCATCCAGGAATTTAGAAATGTTTCCCTGTATTTTTTTGGCATCTTGTAAGATATGGGGACAAAACTGGACACAAGTCAACTTGTTTCAAGCTGCTACTGAGACACTGGATCACAGGTTTCTTTTGAATAAACTGGGTGATTACACCAGACTGGCTAGAACTGATTTGCCATCTATCTTTCTAGCAGATAACTTTATTTTTGCCATGAACGATAATGTTTCAAACCCTTAAAAAAGATAACTTGTGGTGTTCCTCAGGGATCATTTTAGAGTCTTTGTTGCAGAGAAGATAAAAAGGTGGCAACTTACATCCCTAAAACTGGAAACAATCCTCCATAATTTTCTGTGTTCACACTTTCTTGCTCATTACATAATTCGATACTTTTTAATTCATATACCTGATGTCTCCAGTTTTGCTCCACAATGTAGAAAATAGTAAAAATCAAGAAAACCCCTTAAATAAATAGCTGTGTCCAAACTTTTAATTACTACTATTTGTACTGCCTGATTATAAATTTCTCAGTTTCTTGTAAACTACATTGATACAAATTGAGTTTGGTTGATAATAAAACATCTATTTTCTGTTACAGTGAAGAAGAGGCGTTAGAAGACAGGCTGAACATCAAAATGGTGGTAAGCAGGCTGTTAGATCCAGATTGCTGTACCTCAGAGCAGTTTGTGGGTGTGAACATGACGCTCACCTGTGTGTCATCTGACAGGAGCGAAAACATTTTGTGGTGCCATCGAAAGCAAAGAGATCACAGTGTTGGTTCACTGTGAATAAGAGAGAACAACAACAAGAACAGAGGAGGAGAACGAAACATGAATCATCACAAGGAGGGCAAAGGAAGACGGCACAGAAAACACCAACGACGACGTCATCGTCCATATCGAGGGTTATGTTGTGTTCGGACAGTGAGACCTCTGAAGACAGATTTCTGGGAGAGGAGGAGACGAGTGGCAGAAGCAGGCAGACTCGAACTGAAACACCAAAGAGATGTGGAGTAAAAAAGATTGTTTTTCAGCAGAAAGAAAAAGAGGACGAGCTGTGTGACGACAGCGATGCTACATTTTGTGAGACAAGTCCAAAGGATTTCATACAACAGGACAGAGGAGCATCCACGAGTGTAACAGAGTCTCAGGGTGATGTTGTCCACTTGGTCGATCTGTCCCACAGTGGACAGGCAGAGGGTGAACCTGAAGGCCACGATCTCCCCCAGAGTGACAGTAACAATGGAAAGGTGTGCAGTGAAGGTAGGATGAAGAAGAAGAAAATGGACAAAGGAGGTCATGAAGGTGTAGAAGAAGAAGACAGACAGAGTCAGGAGGCGCTAGAGAGGCCTCAAGCTGCTTTGTCTGAGAACGAGGGTCTGATGGAGGGGAGTGACGTTCCTCATTCAAAACAGAAGAAGAAGAAGAAGTCTACAGCTGAGGATGTTAGACAGGAGGTGGATGGACAATCTGAGGTAAGGGTGGAGGAGGATTCTGTGTTAGTGAGCTGCAACATGGAGAACGGTGGAAAGGAGAAGAAGAAAAGGAGGAAGAGAAATATTGATGAAGATGAGGATGCAGACCACGTGAAGTCCAACGCAGCAGCTGTAACTCTAAGTGATGATGCTGTGATTCAAAAGAAAAAGAGAAAAAAGGAATCAAACATGTGTTCAGAAGAGATGGGAGATTGTTCAGAAAATACTCAAGAGTCCCAGGAAACTGCAGCATCCAGTTCAGCCAGTGATGTGAAAAGAAAAAAGCATAAGAAGAAGCAGCAGCGTGAGGATGATGCTCAGCTTGAAGAAGAGGGTTGTGTAGAGGTGAGCTTTCCTGGTGGTGTTACAACCGTAGCTGAAAGTGCAGGAATGTCAGTTAAAAAGAAGAAGAAGAAGAAAAGTATCTCTGGGAGTGTAGATACATCACACACTCCTGAGGAAGAGGATGATACCCAGCAAGCAACAGAGGGCGCTGAAGACCAAGATGTTGAATCGGTGACCAAGAAGAAAAAGAAGAAGAAGAAGAGTGAAATATTGAGCATGTCTGATGACACTGTGGCACAAAGTGATGATTCAGTGTCTGTGCAGAAAAAGGAAAAGAAGAAGACTTCTTCCTTCCTCGTTGCTGATGCAGAGGAAAAACGTCCTCCACCTGTGGACGTCTGGAGGGAAGGAAAGCCTGATGTCAGTGGTGGTGATTCAGCAGAAATCGCTGGAAGTTTGGAAGAATCTAACGACGATGGGGTCAGGAAAAAGAAGAAGAAGAAGAGCAGGAGGCTGGAAAAAGATCACGAGCCGGACTGTGAGGCTCATCAGGCGGCTCCATCTGAGACGAGGGTTGAGAGAAAGAAGAAACAGAAGGGAAATGAAAGCGAGTTGACTGTGGAAAGATCTGAAAGTGCAGCTGATGCGGGATGTTCTGATGAAGGTGCAGTGAAGAAGAAGAAGAAGAAGAAAAGGAAAGATACAGAAGAGACATCAGCTGCAAAAGGAGATACTGAATCAGAAAAAGTGAACAGCTCGGAGTCACAAAATGGGTTAACTGTGGTTACAGAGGACACACTGCCTGAATGTGTTTCATCATCACCTGGAAATCAGACATTACATTCTGTGAGAGGCAAGAAAAAGAGGGAAAAAATGAAATCTGTTGAGAACTCTTTAGTCAATAGAGAATCATTTAGAGACACTGATGGAGGAGAGGTGGAAAAAACCAAAAAGAAGCAAAGAAAGAAGCTGAAAGCTGAGTCCAGTTTCACTTCTGTCTTATCTGAAGCTTCTCTCTCACAACATGAAACGTCCTCTTCACACAGTATCATTCAAAACAAGCACATGAAGTCCAAGAGAACACTGTATAATCCAAGTGAGGACTTCTTTACAGAGTCTGGCTGAGGTTTGGATGACAGTAGATGACAGTATAGACAGTAGAGGAGTTCTCACTGCTCAATATGTAATGATGTGGTTACTTTTTTTATTGAGTTTAGTTTTGTATCAAAGCATGTTATTTTTTTTACAAAATTCCCATAGTTTTTATTATTGAGAAATAATGCACTGCAACAAACCATAATGATCCACTTATAAATCCAAATAAACCCCCTGAATATGACATTTTGAAAAAGTTAAATATCCTAAACTTTCGAATTTAAATACATTGAAAAATTCAGTTTCTTCTTTTTTTATAGTTTTAATTTAACCGGCATGTTTAAATCTGAACACCTATTCTGCCACCTAATGGACATTTAGGAGAAAAATCAAGATTATTTTTGTTATTTATTATTCACATTCAGACAGTGAAGGGACACCAGTTTTTTTGTTGCCCTGTTCTCTCTGAAAATATTTTTCCATGAGTTGATATTATCGATAGATTTTCCTTTGATGATAAAGATAAATTAAGTTTCCAAGCCTATCAAATTAAACTGGTGGTGTTAATGTCTGAAATGCTCATTGTTTAGGTGTAATTAAGTTTTGTGCCAGAAATATTTGACATGTTTTCTAATGTACCTCAGTCTTGCACCCAGTCTGCAAAGGTTGATTAAAAAATACCTTTTTAGTCATGAGAGAAAAGTCTACTTCAAGAGATTATCATTTGCATGTTTAACTTTTTTTTTTTTTTTTTTAAAGAAACTGTACTTTCTGTGGAAATGAAGCCATGCTTATATTTTGTGTGTCTGGCAGTGCTGATCATATTTAGTTTTGCACAGATTCATCGGACGTCTGTTATTTCCTAACCTAAAATCATATAAATGTAATAGGAGTGTCCTAATATTATATGGAGATGTTGTCAGTCAGGTCGTACACTGTCTTTTTGCAATTTTTTTTTTATTTTAGTTTTTATATAATGCAGCATCATGCTGTAGCCACTTTGAGTGAATTTTGTGGAAAAAAAATCTCCAGATGTATTTTTGTTACTTTCTTTACTGAATAAAATATTCTGCTGTTTTGTATTTTTCAAAAAATGTCCAGTTGTTTTATTTTGAGAAGCAATAGTGTAAGTAATCAGAGTAATCTGTCCAGTCTGGCATAATAACAGATAACAACACTATGTTAATCATGGGGAAATTGGAGTGTTCCAGCAGCACACATACAAGATATACACAAAGTACCCCATGTGCAGTCATGTGAATTATTTACTCAGGCAGCTAGAACATGATGTTTCCTTTACATGTACATACAGTTCTTTATTTGATTTTATATCCTCTGGTCCATATTATTATAATTGTAATATATGTACATTAAAAAAAATCTGTCCACCTGCTGCTGGAAATGTTTCCCACTGTGGGACAAATTAAGGTCTGTGTTAACCCTTACAACATGTTTGGGTCAAATTTGACTCACATCAGCATTTGACAGCAGTAAAAATACCATAAATGTCATTTTCTTACTGCTAGAAATTTGATGACTTTTTAAAGTGACCCAAAGTACACAAAAATGCAAATAATTTAAAGTGTTATACTTTCATACAGGCGCGACAATTTTTTTTGTACACTGAGGCTGTTTTGGGTCAAATTTGACCAGTATCTATTAAAATAGATTTAAGTTCAACCAGTGTGAGTCAAATCAAGAAAAATGTTGATTTTAGAGATTCCTGAACCTGTGAAACTGTACATGTCATAACTGTGAATATTTATCATGGGACAGTTGCACAGGCTGTGTATAAAATAGACACTTCCACTGCTCTCTGAAACATACATTAAGGACTAATAATCCATTTGTTCATGTCAAATAGATATTATTATTATTGATACATTCTAAATAGATCTGAAGGTCAAAATGTGATATAGACACTTATTAGGACCTGAACCATATTGTCAATGCATCAAATATGAACAGTATGTAAAGGGTTAAGATAAAAAAAAAACCAACAACCATAAAATACAAAAA
Source organism: Pseudochromis fuscus (assembly GCA_900323345.1). Classification (NCBI taxonomy): domain Eukaryota; kingdom Metazoa; phylum Chordata; class Actinopteri; family Pseudochromidae; genus Pseudochromis; species Pseudochromis fuscus. The sequence goes on from OOFC01020675.1 coordinate 50,199, forward strand.
TAGTAAGTCTAAAATATGATGAAATTGAGATGTATTTACAGTGACACAGGTCATTCAATCATTTAGATACAACCAATGAGCACAAAACTGTGAAAGTGACATTTTATTTTGAAAGAACTCCACCCACAGTTGTCCTGAGGTCTGACAGTAACAGGTGAACAGTGGGAGGACTTACTGGGGTTTCGCATGCAATCCTACATATACGTACCCAACTCAGCGCATTTTACGCACGGTGACTGACCACAACAAGCCAGCGGCCGCGTTACGTAAGGGCGCAGCCGCAGCAGCAGCAGCAGGCATTTAAACAGTGAGGCTGCCAGGCTCCAGCTGGAAACTTTTTCTTCCGCTCCCGAAGCCTTACGAGACCAGCGTGTCCTCTTCACCCGCGCGCCCCTCACAATTCCCCGCATCCAGACATGTCTTCGTACAACAACAACAACAACAATAACACCGCGCGTTTCTCCGAGGCGAGGAGAGTGGCGATATTTGGAGGAACGCACGGGAACGAGATGTCAGGCGTGACGCTCGTGAACCTGTGGATGAAGAACAGCGCGGAGATCCAGAGGAAGGGGGTCGAGACCAAACCTTTCATCACCAACCCGAGGGCTGTGGAGAAGTGCACCAGATATGTGGACACGGACCTGAACCGAGCCTTCACCCCTGAAAACCTCAGGTAAACACGCGCCGCTGCTGGGTGGAGGTGGAGGTGGAGGTGCTGTTGTTGTTGTTCATGTCTGTTCACGCTACACGTTGATCGGAAACTTTTTCGTGGCACGGATCTATAAAACAGATTAACAACAAACCTGTGATTGAGTTGACTGGTTACATTTTGAGCTCGTCCATTAACATAAAAAACACGCGCGTACCTGCACCGTGAACGGCCACTGTGTCCTAACTGCTCCATTGTGCAGTGATATAGTATTAGACCCTGGAAGATCTCAACTACAGTGAATGACAGTACAATTACACAACATTATTATCGACACATCTGACTGCGCGCGTGCGTGTGTGTTTGTTCCACCACGGAAACGAGGCAAAATACCACAGGACCACACACACATCCACACTGCTCCACACGCTGACCTACAAACGCGTGTAGTACAATGTGATTTTACACTCATTGCGTGGATTTTTTTCGCCCCCAATCAGACTGTTATTATTGGCAGGTCCCGTGTGATACGCTGCGTGTTTACCATCAGCCGTGCGTCCCCCCTCTCGTGCGCCCCTCTGCCAATAACAGGCAGAACAGCGTGTCCCCTCCTCCCGGACTTCAGCTGAGTGTCAGCCAGCAGGAAAAACGTGAGCGGAACGTGACCGAGCTGCAAATGATTTAAGACGACCTTCTTTCTTCTTCTTTCATTCGTTTCTTTCCCGTGTGCACTACAGCGGAACAACAAGTATTACGCAAACGCTGGCTCATGGAGTTAGTTTGCATGAACACACACACACACACACACACACACACAGCAGCCTATTTACTAATGTGTCTGGACAAGACCTTTAATCATGGCGATAATCCCATAGTGTTATTGTATGCATGTAGTCATTCATTTGACCTATGCTAAAGTGTGTGTGTAAAGTCACATGTCCTGAAGTACTATGTTGAGGTAGCCTACTTACAGTTTACTTGAGTATCACACATATCAGAGAGACATAATGTACTTTTTTGATCTGCATACCTTTCACTACTTCTTGCACGTACTTCTTGCACATACTGAGGTACATATTCTATGGATACATTTGATAATTAATATTGTATTTTTTTAATGTTAGTTATTTTCTTTTAAGGTTAGTGTTTAGTATTGATTCATGCTATTTTAAATTCTAATTAGAATATTTTTATGTAGTAGTGTATTTATTAAGATAATAAATGCTAAATATAGGTACAGTTGTTGAAATATAAAACAAAATATTTTCAAAAATAACTAAAAATCAGTCCCACCTTCATCCTCATTTAGTCCCACCTGCATATACATAATAATAATCCAGTAAATAATCAGTGTGTACTTTAAATTAAAGTAGATTTTCTCATATGTTTAAACACAGGACCAAGTATTTTTGTTGTGTTGCATTCCCGCCTTACTTAACTAAGTGGTAAGTGATCGTAACTGTATTTGACAGTATTATTAAAAGATTGGTTCACGTGTTATAGTCTGTATTTAATTGATGGTGCGAGCTCAGTGTGTCTGGCCTCATCATAGCTGACATTAGATGATCTCGGCGTTGTTCAGCTTACACACTATTCTGAAGGCAACATGTAAGCAGATTAACCAGTTGGAGGCTCTCTTCTATAAACAGCTCATGGTGTTCTTGTCTTCAGCTTCGATAGATGGACAGCTCTGCTCTAGTGTGTCCTCTGAGCTGAAGTCAGTCCACTTCATCAGCTGTTGCTCTCACACACACACACACACACACACACACACACACACACACACACACACACAGACAGTGCTCGGGTGCCAGTGTCCTAGCCGTCCAGACAATACCGGATAGCTGCTGAAAAAAGGGAGTAAAGAGCAGATGTGAGGCAGACGAGACAATATGGACAGCAGAGGTGCTGTTCTGCTGGAGCTTGGAGAATGTCCTAGACTGGTGCTTATTTTGAAATGCTTTAAAAGAGGCTAGAGGAAATAAAAGAGGGGAGGGGCTGCTCTGGTTATGTGGTCAGAGCGTGCAGGATGCAGAGTCTAGCCTGGGGACAAAACACAAGGATCCTTAAGTGCAGGCTTGCAAGTAGATAACATGTCTTGTCCTTGCAAAAAGAGGCCACGGCCCAACTGAGGCTTTGTCCCTGCTCTGGTTTAATACATGATTTTCTAGTTTTCCAGTCTGGCTGTTAGGTTAAAGTGTTACACAGCGTGTCAGACATCCTGGTGTAAATAATTAACATGCCTCATTGCTCGTTGTCCCTTCAACTCAAGTGTCTGATAAGCTGTAAATGTGTATGCGTCTGATAGCCTTCTGATGCTGTGTGTGTGACTTGCAGTGCCCCAGGAGGAGATGACCTGCCCTACGAGGTGCAGCGAGCCCAGGAGATCAACAGGATATTTGGACCCAAGGGAAGCCCGGAGGCCTATGACGTCATCTTCGACCTCCACAACACGACGTCCAACATGGGCTGCACGCTGATTCTGGAAAGCTCCAAAGACCACTTCAATCTGCAGATGATGAACTACATAAAGGTGGTGGCCTTGGAGAGAAAATGATTATTTCTTCTGCAGTACAGCACAAACACATCTGTCTAATCCGCCTCAGTAGCTGTCTTGAGGACCTTCTATCACTATTTAGTATGTGTCACAGTGGTGGATAGGGATATGTGAATTCCTCTGACCTCCATCCAGATTAATGTTTTACTACAATCAGATCTCCTTACTCAGGTTCAGTTAACCTCTGGCAATAGTAGAATGACCTGTTTGCCTTCATGTGTTGGACAAACTCATTTAAAGGATCAACCATTCAAATCTACTAGAGGGATGAGTGCTGTCTGTGGTCATAATGTGCTCTCAGCCAAAAAAAAACTATTTCACCCTGAGGCTATGCTGTCTCCATCTTGTTCAAATACAACTATTCAGAGTCTTCAGGGCCTCCTTACAGAGATAGATTTATCAGATTAAATTTAAAGTAAGTACAGTTGCTACTGTCAAACAATTAGAAGTTTTCATTATTCCACTGCAGTCCTCTCGAGGGAAATTGAGAATAAGTTGGCAGCTGTTCATGTAAGACAGGATTAAACCCAAAAACCAACGATGACACAAGACAAGCAGTCTAACAGTCAACACAAACAAACATGTTAGTCAACAAAAAATGTAAAAACCCTCAGGTTTTGTTTGTAGCCGTGTGTAACGTGCTTCTGCTCCTGGAGGTCTTGAATCTAAAAGGAGGAACCATAGTCAGACTACCTCTTACTACGTTAGCCTAATTATCGGTGGTGACAATAATAAAGCATTGATGATTTTATAAAAAATATCATTTGGGCAATTCTACTTTCCATTGTAAGCAAAGAGCTCTCTAAATGGTCCCAGGTCTAAAAATATTTAAGAACAAAGTCTTCTGACAGGATTATTTCAAGCAGCATGTTTTTAAGGAATTCTCTAATTTCCTCAGTGCCTTTAGTGGCTGGAAACCCACATTTTTCCAGCTGCTGCAGTGGGTTGTGCAGTGTTTTGGACATTGCTCTTGCTTGACTCAAAGACAAAGTTTATTACCAGAGAGCCAGACAGCATCTTCTCTGCACTCAGCACAAGGATTATCTTTACGAGCAGCATAATGAAGGAGGTCACATGAGACAGGAGATCTGAAGTCATTAATATGTAATAAAAAGAGTAATGGCCGACAAGTTATGGGCCTAGAATCAGAGAGTGTCACTTTAGTATTCCACTTTTGATATTTACCTGTGAGGAAGGGCAGACATCATGTCACTGCAACCAGCAGCTCTTCATCTTGTGTTTTTTTTCCTCACTCTGGTTAAAATAAATGAGCTGGGCTGATACATAGACACTAACTTAACATTTTAGTGACAGTAGATCAACTTGACGTTTGTTTTGGGGCATTAATGAGGCCCCAAATCTCTTTAAGTGGAATATAAGTCTGGAAGAGTTTATCGTGCTCGTTCTGTTATTGGCTCATGTTCATTTTCTTGTTCTACAACTCAGAACAACATCATGGTGAGCAGCATCGGGGAGGAAACAATGCAGCCAAAAGCAACACACCTGTTGTGCAACACAACTCATGAGAAATGTGTTCATAACTTGTAGGAATACAAACTGCTACAGATACATAGATTGAAGACTAACTTCAGGAATCATGTGTTTGCAGCCTGGTGATCTATCAATAGTTAATTAATGACTCATTGTTCTTTGATTCAGTAATGGCTGAAAAGGCTTGGATGAGTTTGTACTGCAATAAAGTCAAAATTTATTGTTTGTTACAGGAGCAACAATAAAAACACACACAACACCTCTAGACAACCAACACTAAGGCACAGAAGCAAGAAGTAAAAATATATGCAATATGACATATGCACAGTAAAAAATAAACTCAATAAAATAATAGAATATGCTATGAACACACAATAAATACCTAATGTGCCAAATTTTCTTTTTTGTGCAAATAACAAATGTGCAATTATTGAATGTGGAAAATAAAAATAATTAAAAATGGAAATAAACTGGAACATACACGAGATTTATACATATGATGAGTAGAACCACTCCGATGACACTTTATGAGTTTGACCTTTCACTGGTAATAGGACAGGCTACCAGTGCAACTTTGATTGTTGCACACTGTCACTGTGTGTCTGTTATGTGGCATGTTTTGACCAGTGTACGTTAACGGAGATTGAATTTTCCATTCTGTCGAGCAGCACCCTAAAACAGCTGGACCTGTGTCACATAGTGTGTGTGTGTGCGCGTGCGTGTGTGTTTTATCCACAGCTGAGATCGTTTTGTTTTTGTTGGTTTTGTGTTACAGAAAGCCATCGCTCCGGCTAGTTGTCTTGTTCTGCTAAACGAACATCCTCTGCTGAAATATTCCACTTCACGCTCTGTAGCCAAGCACCCTGTTGGTGAGTCTCTCTCATCCCCACAAAAGTCTCTGAGGACAGTGGCAGTGGGGGGTTAGACACATGCTGAGGCTCAACTGTGAAGCTCTGGTTCTTGTCTTGTAATAAACTGTACATAAATGATTATGTTACAATGTTCAGTGTAATAGATTGTAAAATAAATCTAATTGTAAAAGGGGAAAAAGCGATAAATACCAGCTGTAACTTCAAATAACCTGCAACAAAACACTGTCATTGCTTTGCTCTTCTTTCTTTGATTTAAATTGCATCAAGCAGTCTCTTCATGGCCGACAGCAGCAGTGTAATTTCCAGCATCCATATCACTAATGTTGTAATAGCAAAGCCCCATGCATGAAATAATAAAAGGAAGGCTAATGGCATCTTACGCTGCGAGGAGGCCAAAGCAAACCAGCAGCCACACCTCCTACTCCAACAAAGATATTTTCCATTTTAACAGAGTCAATAATTTGTCAATCCTGAGGAGGTTTTTAATCTCATAAATTCATCATCTTTTTTTTTTTTTTGCTGTCATAGTCATTTTGCATTTCTTTGTGGTTGTTGTTTTTGTCATTCTGTGGTCAGTTTCCATGTCTTTGTGGTTATTTTCGTCTCTATATTAGTTTTTGTTTGTGTATTTGTAACAAGAAATGCTCACAGCCACTTCACCCAGAGACTGGGTTTCAGGGGCTCTTGGGCCTTAATACTTTAACAAGCAAACACCACATGACCACACACCCCAGATCTGGCCCTGGACATAAGACATAACATTTATTATTTTCCTAATAAAGTATCTGCTCAGGTCTTATAACATAGTATTTCCTGTGCAGTTACATCTTTTCATTGTTTCATTGCAGGTCTGGAGGTGGGTCCTCAGCCTCAAGGTGTGTTGAGGAGTAACATCTTTGAAGCTATGAGAGTAATACTGAAACATTCCCTGGACTTCATCGAACTGTTTAACGAAGGTAGGACTTCTCATACAGCACCGTTAGCTGTCAGACATTCACAACAGGCCATGTCCCCAGATTTTTAAAGAGCATACCACTGCAGGTAAATCTGAAGCATCCACGACTACTGGATTAGTCCATGTGTCTTAAAGAGATTCAAAAGTATTAAACTGTCTCTAGAACTTGGGCTTGGAGATTATGATTCATAATGTGTTATGTAATAGAAACATAGCGTGTTTACCGTCGGCCTGTTTGTCAGCATCACTGTGACGAGAAACAGTTTGTGACAAAATGCCCATGGGTGACCATCAGACTCATCCAGATGTACCTACACCCAGATCTCTAAATTTGTCTCCATCTGTCTCATCCCGCCTCCGCTCAGCCTCTTCTCTTCCCTAAGGCACAGAACAACATTTGCGAT
>OOFC01020676.1:0-14007 GCA_900323345.1 Pseudochromis fuscus
GGGGGGGGAGGAAGTACAAAGGAGGTGCGGCTAAATACAGTGTAGCTTTTATTTTGTCCAGCACAAAAAGACAAGAAGGAGAAAACATACAAGATGTACAAGTGAATGAAGACACTGTGACCCAGAATGTGGCATGGTTTAGATGGAAGGACTCCAGATTTACACACTTATTGCTGTCCCACATTTCCTCACTCGGACCAGATGATAAGTACTTTCTCAGGGCCAATTATCAAACTACATGCCACATAGAAATGATGCTGTGTGTGACCTAGGTGAAAATGTACAACACCATCTATTCCTGTAGAGACCTGTGTGGCTGCCAGATTACTTTTACTTTCCACTCAAAGCAATATTCATACAACTGGGCCAAATATAACTCAGCAATGGAACGATAAGTCGCTCCAGTGCTACAAATTGTGAACTACTGTATATGGCTATGCATGGCTGAAACGCTGCCACATGCATATTGTATAAACAGCGCTCTCCGTGCTTCTCTCCAAGCATACAACTAAGATCCATTTACATAAGAACACTGTCGCTTCGCCAACTTTCCCCAGCGGAGAGCCAAGACTGACTCACAGGAGGGGGTCCCGGCCAGATCCTGCCCACTGATTTATTGTTGTGTCTCTGGTTCAATTAAAAGAAACAATAGGAAGGGTGAGAACAATAACCTGGAGCTACAAGTAGCTGCTTTAACTGAGAATATAGTAGTGGCCAGGAACTGCTACACAATAACCGTCTGACATTTTAACAGATGATTTTATTTTAATTTTTTCCAAATACATGCAAAAAACTAGAGTGTTTGTTTCTGTGCATACCTATTTAGACCATACGTTGAGATTTTCTCCCACTTGGAATTAGTTATTTTGCCCTGAGTTCATCATTCATGCTCCCAAAACATCCAAAGACAAAAAAAACAACAAAATCAGAAAAGTTATCCATTCAGGACTAAATGAAAAAGTTGTGTTAAATAGTTTGGGTTCATTCTTCTCTGTTGAGGCCTGTTGTTTGTTGCATGTTGTATGTTTGACAAGGAACCTGAAAGTAAGTGTGAAAATGTCCTTTTCATATCAAAAAGCCTTCAAAGTCAAGAATCCTGTCAGCAGTCTCCTTCTTCCACCCTCATCTCCATCCATGCACGCCCACTTATCTTAATGCAATCTTAAAGCGGCAGCAGGTCACATGAGGCTCAACGGCCAAATATGAGGTCAGTGGCTGTTCAGGGCCAAAGCCTTTTAAACTGGTCCTTCATTTGACTCGTGTATCTGAGACTCTAGTCCGAGAGAATAATGGAGACTGGTATTTAGAAATGTCCTTAGGTCTACACGGGCTGTTTGTCCAGCTAAGCCAGATAGCACAGACAAACAGACCATAAACTTCCTTTCTCCAAACACAGAAAAATCAGACGCTCAGACACAAGGACACAAAGTGATCACTCACTGTGCGTAATGGCAGCAGATTTGACTTTACAAGAATGGCACTGGGTCTAAGGGCACTTAACAATAAGTGCACTCACGGACTAATTACTGCTCATCCCATGCCCTCCTACCCCGGGGGTTGTTGTTTTGTGTCATGGCGTTTAGCTCTCGGTTGGCACAATAAAACTGGTAACGGATTGTTGTGAAATGAGACCAAACTGCAAACTGTGTAAAGAGCAAACTCAGCTATGAGATGGTAAACACTGTCTTAGTGGGTGTGTTAGCCCTGCGCAGCTAAAAAAAAAGGCAACTTCACCACTTTCTAACAGGCTCCCACAATAAAATGGGAAGTATGTAAATATGAAGAATCTCTCACTTCCCTCCATGCTGCCTGCGCTGAGCTCTCCATGTTTATTTGCCAGACTCTACTTCAAACTACAGACTGTACTTCCCTGTTTTTGGTCGGCTCGCCCCCACAGCAGGCAGGGCAGAACCTATCCAACAGCAGTGGGCACCCATTTCAAAAATACGTGCACCTTTTCACTGGATTGACTCGGTTTCTGGCAGTGAAATTGTTCTTGTGAAATGTGCCTGTATTCTGTCACACTGGCTAGTACAGCTCTCACCAAAAACCCAGTGATTACATTTTAAATATTTAGTTTCACTGTGCAAACACTGGTTGGTATTAATCTTCTAGCTGTTGCAGAGCACAGAAAATCTGCAAAAAAAACCTCCCAGAATATTAAATGCAAATGGCAATTTATCATGGTAAGTGAGCTGCAGCTGTGGGAGGCCAGGTTTCTGAATGAGCCTTTGTACACCAGGTTGTTCTTTAATGTTACAGACGTGAAACACAATTGCAAAGCAGCATTATTAGAGTTAATGGTTACACTATGCAAGAAGGAGGAGGACAGTGTCTTATTACTTCTTTTATATAAGAGATATACACATCATATGGTTCTACTAATCCTTATATAACTACAAGATACATTTTAGTGCCTCCGTCTTCCTCTCTCCTGCAACATTTAAACATCAACAGAAGTGCCTGATTACCAAGTCATCTGTAAGCTGTAAGTACAATTTATTTTCCATCATGTTTCTACATATATTACATTGAAGTTGACCACAGTTCCCAAAATGCATGACACTCCTCCTACACACCTTGGTGTAGGACATTATTAATATTTCAATGTGTGCTTCAAAGTAAATGTCAAACATGAAAAACAAGGGACACCACCGCTTGTCATGTCCTCAGTTTACACAATGGTTAGCAAAGCAGAAAATAAACCATTGACAGCTGTGCTGGCTACAATAGCCGTGTGGCTGTGGAAATTATTGGCATGTCTGGGAGAGGACACTGCTCTATCACCAAAGGAAGCTTTAAATGTCAAACACAGCAGCAAAATCCACTCGGTGCTGCAGCAACAAAAAGCATCGTAATCTAACATTAAAGTGATCCTTTTGGCATTTTACAAAAACACACTTGTTTGCTTCCATACCAGGAGTCAGACGACAAGATCAATATCAATTTCATTTTTGTTCCTTCAGTATAAAGATCAGTCCAAGAGGTGTTTATCTAAGTACAAAGGAGAGGAAGCAGGGGGGAAGGCTCGAAGCAGAGAGACACAAACACTCCAGGGAGGAGGAGGAGGAGTGCAGACATGAATGCTGCAGCACTGATTTAGGAAGTTTCTATCAACATTTTCGATATTTGTTCCTCCTCTGTGACACCCGACAACTCTTGCAAACCATCGTATGCAAATAATTCACACCGCCCGTGGTCACTGTTTGGTAAAAGTCAAAGCTACAGCAGAACCTCGTATGCAGGAGATGAGACTTCAATAGCAGAAAGAGTGATTTTGGGTGGAGTATCACTTTAAGACTGAAGTCAGATGATGATCCCATGTCATGGAAACCATCCATGTACTGAAACCCAAGGTCTTTCTGAAAGGTTAAGGCAACGCTTGCTTTCTTGGAGCTGCTTGGCATGGACTGCTACAGCTGCGAGTCACAAGTTTCCGTTTAACTTTTCCCCCCACCTGACTCCTTCATCGGGAAAACAGAGACTACAGCCTCATAAATACAACGCTGGCTCTATTCCTTCGGTAAAGCAATGAAGCTGTAATGCTATATGAGCAGGTATTAAGTGATTTGTCTATAGCGACGATACGCCATGGCATGAAAACATCAGCAGCCTGATTCCAAAAATTAGAGCCAATCTGCCTCAGTCTGCACAGAGCATCACGATGACCCTCCAAAGAGGGCTTTAACAGGCTGATGATGTAATCAATCCTCTCAGCAACACCTCTTTCGTAATAAACCACTGTATTGAATGTATGTCAAAAACCATGTACAACAGCCCCACTGTAAACTCAACACAGATGCTGAAGCTTATCCCTTGAAACTGCAGATTATCAGTTTGACGTGGGGCGTGCACAGTGCCAATCATTTTTTTCAGGGGATGGACAAAATAATCTGTGGAAGTCTTGCCACTCAGAAACTAAACCAACATTGTGAGGAGGACATATGCCTCATACCAACATAGGTAATCCATGCAATCCATCATAAACCAAATGCACACATGATAAATGAGCATAGCGACATCACCTCACCTATTAACACAACAATGTGTACATTCCACGTACACAAAACACCACAGCATGCATCACATGGACACCACTCACAAATCTTTTCCTTGATTTTACAACAGCATTTTCCACACAGTTGAAGCAGTGGATCCTGAGTGAAGCTGGCAGCATTGACACAAGCAGCAACTCTATACGGTAAGCTACAGACATGTGAGAGGTGGATATTGATTGCAGAGGCGCAAGCTACCGTGAGAACACTCACAGCGGCCTGTAAAAAGGAGAGTGGTGGATGTATGGTGTTCAGCCTGCTCTCTAAATACAGACACCAGCTAACATGTCAAACTCTGACTGTCATACAGTCACTTTCAAAGCCTACATTTGTTTGCATCTTGATGGGGTTTGGGTTAAGAAAACAACAATGAAGAAACCAAAGAGATTGTATGACACATAGGGTTGGGTACCGAAATTCGGTAATTCAGTGAGTACCAGGTACCCATAAAAAAAAATTATCATTTCGGTTCCGCTTATGGGTTCCTAGATGCGCTCATTTTACACAACAGCTGCAAACGGACTTTAGATATCTGCCAGGACCTGTCTGTTACGTATCTAACACGTCATGTGACGCCGCATGGCAACAGGAAATGGACCAGGGAAAGCGGTCGAAAGTTACCCCTTTTCCACTGTTAACTCAATCATGTTGTAACTAGAATATCCGTTGAAAAAATATTTTTTTCATGGACTGATAGTAACAGGGTAACAGTAGTTTGTTTACAGCGGCTCGCTTGCTAGCGGCCGGTTGTTGTGAACCAGCTACCTATGCAGTGACGTACTGACCTTTTACGTGACACAGCCCCAACTCTGCTCCTTGCCAGTGGAAAAGCAAACCTGTTCATAGGAGAAACGGGATCTGAACCAACTAACCCCCAGCCCGGAACTAGCACCCGTTCTTGTTCGGTGGAAAAGAGGTAATGTAAAACAAACAAACAAAAAAAAGGATTCATTTTAGTAGAGATAGCGGCGAACGTGGAAAATGCAACACGTCTGGGAAATTAATGTGTTAAATATGCATTTGGCTTCCTGTTTTTTTTGTTTTTGGAATCGAAATAAAGAATCGTTAGGAACCGGAATCGAAACGATACCCATCCCTAATGACACACAATGCAAGTAACATCAGCATCATTACGCCTGAGAATCTCATAACAAAAGGAGCGAGTGTTCAGTTATACTGTAAAATGCTAATAAAAATAAATATGGTTTCAGAAGTCTGGAAACAAAACAAATGTTTGTCTTTGTCTCATGTTTATAATGAGAAAAGGGAAAGCTGCTTCCCCAGATTAATGCAGTGCCAACACAAAAGAGCACTGTTTACAGACATTAGAGGGTGTTATAATCCCCGTGTCAATATAAAGAACAGCTAACATTACAGCAGGCAAAATTGGGCCAGAGGGGATTTGCATCTCATAGACAGGTGTACAAAACTCACTAATGATGCAAATACATCTTTTTTTTTTATTATGAGATACAAATAAAAACTTTAAATATTTTATTACTTCTACCTGGAATCATACAACTCAACTGTTTTTTAGACATAAAGTGACTTTGGACAAAGAAATCCTGCAAGGCACAAGAAGTGAAGGGGAATCTTGGCACAGTACAGTCTTCTAAAAGTGCATGTGCTCTCTGGGGGAGGAGAGACAGATTCAATATGGAGCAGTATTAGCCTAGATTCCCCCACTAGATGTCGGGGAAAGCATTTTCTTCTCAGGGGAGCGAGAACGGCACTGAGCCACTTATCAACCCTGGAGTAGGACACTTCCACTGTGAAGAGTGGTCAGATTCAACCTAAATATAACAGTTCATAGGGCAAACTGCAGACTTAGTGGATAAATGTGATTAACATGAAGGGAGGAATGACATGCAACAATGGTCCACCACTTTACATCCAGTCTCAGTGGTCAAGACATGGTATTTAATGGATATTTCCCACAGCACAGCATGGAAGTTGGGACATCTGTTGCTGCGTCTTCCTGCTAGAAAAAGCAGTGATGAAAAAAAAAAAAAAAAAAAAAAAAAGCAGCACCAACCACCCACAGAAAGTGACTCAAACAGCTCTTCACATTCTCACCACCCTTTTCTCTTTCCTTCATTCACTACCACTCTCTCCCCCATTTGTCATTCACGGCAGAGCAAAGCCACAGTTCCAGTTGATAGGCTTACAGCCCAACACCATTAAATATCCCCCTCCTGATTAAGGCAAGGTAGACTGTCACATGGCATGGCCAGACTTCAGGGGTTAACACACAAGCTCAGGAAACCTCTCATCGTTATTAAAACCAAAGTGGAACAATTCTGAAAAAGGGAATAGGTGTTTGTTGGCTTAGTGACAGAGACTCAGTCTGATGATGGGAGTGTTAGGTAAATACTATTCAAAGCAATACAGACATGGACCAAATCAGATATGTAAGTAAGAGTAGTGTTTGCGGTTAATGATTTCATGACCCATTTCCAACAGCTGCACAATATTATTGACCTTCATTTGCTTCCTGTGTTACCATCTCTGCTATTGACACCAGTTTCACAGTTGTTCCATATCAGATCAATTTTTGCCCAATGTAAGTCTGACACATAACTGTAACAGTAGCCATTAGACCTTTAATGTTCTGCACGACCTGCTCTGAAAGATGGAGTCGAATGGAAGTGCAGACAGATCACAGAAACACTGAAGCAGCAAAACAAATGAAGAATTTGCAGAGCTTTGACAAAAAGAGAAAGTAGAGAACAAGAGATGGACTGTTATACACTGTTGTTTCTCGCCCGGCTGCAATTTCCCAGATATCACTTAACATTACACTTCTAGCACTTTGGTAATCATTTCCTCCTGTGCCCGCCTTCTCGTGAGACTTTCTTTTCCTGTATTTTGAATGTGACATTCCAGTCACTCTTTTAACTATTAACTAAAGTGCACTTCAGTGTTATTCTCATCTCTAGCAAAGCCCGACTGCACATAATACCACATGATTAAAGATGATGAGCTTTTCTATGTTTGTCTACGCTGGAGATAGAGATGGATGAGGTGAAGTCACACTAATAAATCTCTACATTTAGTCATCAAGATGTAAGGCCACAAGTATAGCTGACACCAGTTCGATGTTTAATAGAAATCTAATGATGATATATGCAGGCTGATCGTCACTTCTTCTTCGATGTAGTGAGTGCTACATTCTGCACTGGAAAAATACACATCTCACTACTATGTATAGATAAGCCATGTAATTAAGATTATACTTCCAGTGCTGCATGCTGTATTTTGGTATTTCTGTACTGTAGTTTCTTATCAGCTGGTGCACACTGACACTAATACATCTGCAATATGCCAATATTGCTGGATGAAGCTGTCTAGGTCCAGATCACAAGCCCCGCATTTAATTTCCAAACAAAATGTCACGTCCACGTTAAAAAGACTTAGTCAATGGAAGGAAAAAATAGTCCGCATATTATTTTAAAACATGAGTTTTGAAGGAGATCTCTGCAGGAAAGCCTGATGGCAGTCGCAGTGTGCTTGTAGTTAACCCATGGAAAGCACCAGCAATAGTGGATCTAACCCATGCTGAAGACGTCTTGGCCTGTACCGCATTTATTTGACGTTTAAATGTCCACCAGCATCATCGCTCTCCTTTAATAGTGCAAATAATCACAAAAGCTTGCTCGTGCCTCTGCCACACGCGCATGTTGCATCGTGTACGTTAATGCTTTGAAATCAGTTTGTTACCTTTGCAGCAGATGATGACTGGAAGTTTAAAAAATACAGAATAAAAGAGAAATATTTGTCCTTGCTTGTCACAGCCACCCTGATCGCATCGGCCCGACTCGTGGTTGCTATGCAAACCGGTGACAGCAGCGCAACAGCCGCATGGGGCATGGTCTGCTCCGCTAACGTGGACACGGAGCTTTACTTTGCAAGCTAGCAACGTTAGCCCCCCCCGCCCAGCCACACGGCAAACCAACGAGATACCATCACTACCACAACACACTCACCAAATTCCTCCAAATACAGCCACGCTAGGAAGCCCTGAAACCACCGTGTGAATCCCAAGGAAAAAAATCCTTCTCCTTCCACCAGTGAGTGTTATCGGAGCTCCGCTAGCTAGCAGCATAAGTTAGCCCGTTAAAAACAGACGTTAGTTGAATTAAAAACAAGTGACTAAAAATAGCGAGTTATTCCCCCTGTTGTGTCGCGTGCTGCTGGAAGTAAGAGAGCAGTTATTACATGTACACTCACTCTTCTTGGTTCACAGCCTCCTCTCCCAGTCCAGCGTCATAGCACGGAGCTGTGTGTGGGAACAGCTGGGTCCGTGGAGGGGGGACGGGCAGGCGGGCTGTGGCGGACGGTCGGAGTCGACTGGAGGGAGAAGTTGCTCCGTTTCAACATGGAGAGTGGACTGGATTCTCCTGCTGCGGTCCGTATGAGCTGCTGCTGCTGCTGCTGCTGCTGTCTCTGACCGGGAGCTGCAGCGACACCTGTGGCCGCAGCGGTGTATGACACCTGCTGCATGCTACTGTACATCATCGGTTAGTGTGTGGCCTACAATAACAAACATCACCTCATGACACACATGTTCAGTTAAATCAAGGAACATTTAGTATTGTCACAAATATGTTGACCCTTAACCCTTAGATGGTGTTCGAGTCAAAATCAATCAATTATTCAATCAAACTTTATTTATATGTCACTTTTCAAACAAATTCAACTGCAGTTTAAAATGCTGTGCAGGATTGTACAAAAGTGACTGACAAAAAGATAAAATGGTTAAAAAAAAGTTGAGAGACTAATGCCCACTAAAGTAGTTCAATAAAAAAATAAAATCAAACAACAGAATGACAATAAATCACGTGACCTGCGTTGAATGACTGTCATAACATTATCAGATATTTAATACTGGTACATGTGTACTAAAAACATAAAGGGCTTCATTTTAAACAAATTTAGCACCGGACAATTAAAAATACTCTATTAAAGTACAAGTACAAAATATTATCATCAAAATCTACACAAAGAGTCAAATGTAACACATACATTTTAAGTTCCATTTTGTTTCTTTGCTCCAAAATACAACATGGCACTTATACGGCAAGGCCTTACAGTATTATCAGAATTATTAGAGGAAAAAAACCTCGATATTTTCCTTTTGGGTAAATACTTGGTTATATGAGAAAGCAGTAACTTCTTTTTAACAGGAAGACACCTGGACAGAACCAGACTCAGACTCAGGATGGATATCCGTCTGCCTCGACCAGCTGGGGTGTGTGGAGAGGAGAGAGAGAAAAGATGAGCTTTAAGAAACAACAGAAAATAAGCACAAGGCAGATTGGTGAGCCAGTAAGTGCAGAGCAGCACCATGCAGCTCCACAGATTGGAGACATACAGCTTCAGAGGCCGAGACACCTGAGATGCTAGAGATTATTCAAATGTAATCCCACTTGCTCACAGAGAAATTTACCTTGCACTTATTTTTTGACTTCAACATAAGCCTGCTGTCAAATATAATTCTTCAATGAGTATTTGCTTTTATTATTTAAACCATTGTGTTTTTATTGTGCAGACCTAATACCCTTCATGGCTTTACTGACCTAAATATAGTTTTTTCCCTGAGACAGTTAAAAAAAATTATCCTGGTGTAATCCATTATGGAGGATTTACCGGCACATAAGCATTTGAGCTCATCATTAAATTTGGATCACCCAGTTATCATTTGTCCTATTTTAATTTTGCATTTGCGGGTTGGATTGCTGTCAAAACAACTCCAGCTCTTTGTATAGTGTTTAGTGCAATTCACAGCATAGAAAACTAGAAAGAGGCTTTCAAATGCCAAATCTATTTTTAAACCTAACTTGTGGATCTGAGAGACATAAAACAAGGATGACGTGGAGGAGTGGAACGGAGAGATGGAGGAAGAGGGGGGACGAGGGCATAAGGTATAAAGCTTGAGAAATATCAGGCTTATTGAAGCCGACATGCTGGCAACATCTTATATTACCTCCACACCAGCAGTGCCCTGCACTGCGTGAAAATGATTTCACTCAAAAACACATCCATATTGTACAAAATCCCCTGATGGTAATAGCTGTAAATTTTTTTGAGGTCTCTGTGTTAAAAGCTTTTTCCCTCATGAAGTAAGACACAGAAATGGCATCATTAATTCATCCACTGAGGGCACATTTAACTACCTGCAACCTTAAAGTTTAATAATGCAGTGGTGTGCCAGTTCAGTTCTTTACAGCAGGCACCATAGTATTATTTGGGTTCTTTTTCTTTCCCATTTGACACAAACAATTCAGAAACCAACTGAATACTGAATTTATCAGAAGTGCAGTGTCTAATGGTGCTGTCATATGTTTATGTTTCTTTGATGATTTAAAATGTTACATTAACAATTAAAATATATATATATAACCTATAGATGGACTGCTTTTGCCCAACATTTTGTTGTTTTCGTTTTAGGTAAAAACTATAAAATATTGGGTAAAAAGTACAAAATGTTGAGTCAAAAATAATCAGATGTTGAGTAAAAACGATAAATGCTTGGTAAAAATTGTGTATAAACAAAATATTTGGTAAAAAGTACAAAATGTTGAGGAAAACCTAGAAAATGTTGAGTAAAAACAATAAATGTTGGGTTAAAGCAATTGAACGTTAGGTAAAAACAACAAAATACTTGGTACAAACTCCAAAATGTTTGGTAAAAACTCGAAAATGTTGAGTAAAAACAATAAATGTTGGGTTAAAGCAATTGAACATTAGATAAAAACAACAAAATACTTGGTACAAACTCCACAATGTTTGGTAAAAACTAGAAAATGTTGAGGAAAAAGAACAAAATGTTGAGGAAAAACTAAAAATCTTGAGTAAAAACAATAAATGTTGAGAAAAAACTACAAAATATTGGTTAAACCTACAAAATGTTGGTTAAAACTACACAATGTTAGGTAAAAACAGTCCAGCTCACTGGGTTAGATTGAACCAGCATGTAGTTGGTCCTGTAGTTCTGGGTAAAAACAGCTCAGCAGTGTTTAATGTGTAACATCAACTTTGCAAGATGATAAAACTCATGATTGTGCCTAGATAAGAGTATGAAGTTTACATTATACTGAGACTGGTATGTTTCTGTAAAGAGGAGACTGATGCCACAATGTAAGAACACCTTTATTGCCATTTTATCAGACAAGATTGGAACGAATACAGATTTAAAATTATTGCTCCTTGTATGTATTTGCATTGTACCAGCAAGCATCTTATAAAGCATTTCAAAAACCTCCTAAATGTTACAACTATTTACTCTTCTTATTTCATTACAACATACAGTAAGTGCTTACAACTGTTTTCAGTACACTAAAATTCAGTAAGAAATACAACATGGGATTAAAAACATTTACAGGCTTGCCACAAAAAACAAAAACGTACCTGCCTCATGGAAAATTCTGCCCTTTACAAGCTGAAAAATAAAGTTTGTGTTCTCTGGTGATTTTAACATCACAGGAAATGTCCATAGATGGTTCAGATATGATGCAGGAAGTGACATAACATTACTGTTTCTTTGAGGAATGTACGAAGTAGAAAAAAAGGACATTAAAAGACAAAACAATGGAAGTGACCTAATGCAGTTTGTATTTTCTAACACCTGCCAGTAAAACATTCAGCCTTTATTCAAGTTCCTGAGCGAACGTGTTGAAATTTATAACAATCTGATGTGGGGTGAAAAGCTGTTTCACACAGCACTGACCAAACTGCATTCAACATTACTGATAATAAAAAACATCTGTGTAGTTAAAACAGTGTAGACGACAAATGCATCCAGTGCATTATTCACAATACAGTGCATACAAATACAAAATAATCTACAACACACAATAAACACATTGCACAGTTTGCATTGGCTTAAGACATATAGGAAAAGAATTGGCAAATTTTATGGTTCCTGGAATAAGACAATATCATGATAATCCCTATTTGTCTTTTTCAATTTGAAATAAAACAGAAGAGCACCCCCTGCTGGTAGTAAAGCACACAGGCTGGTAAAAGGCACAGTATTTATATCAGCATCTGTTTTGTACAATTATAAAGACTTAAATACAAGTTTTTCTTTATCAAAAGTTTCTGTAATAATATCTACACAGCATCCTACCTGAGCAGTAATCATCAGTAAGTCAAACACAGAGGGAATACAAGACGGAAGTTTACATTTAATCCACAAATTTTTTGGTCAGTGATCATGTCCGCTATTGCATCTCTGAGTAAAGTTCCCTCCATTATCAAATATTCAACATTTCTAACAAATAAATACAACAAAATAGAAGTTTACATCAAGAAAGCTTGAAGAGTCTTAACAGTAGCAGGTATAAAAATAAATACAGCACAATCCGTTGAAAGCATTCCCTTTACAAACGTTTGCTCAGCTTTGTGAATAAAAGAACAACTGAATGACTTCCTGGGTCTATGCGTTGCGGTATCCGTTCTTTTTTGGTTCTACGTTCTCATAAATAGAGAGTGCGGCTGCGTTTTGGTAGATTAGATCCACGTTGTTCCCCGTCCTCGACCGGATGATGTCCAAGGCACACTGGTTTAGGAAGACGTACTGATCCTGCAGTCACATCAAATGCAAACGTTCAGCGAGTGTGCAGCGTGTTCATCATTTCAAACAACAAAATAAAAACACACAGTGAGTTGGTTTCTACCTCTGTCTGCACCATCAGGGGCCGGTGCATGCGGAGGTCGTAGACGATGCCAAACACGTCCACGATGTTGTCCCTTTCGATCTGGAAGAGCAGCCGGTCAATGGCGATGAAGGTACCTGTGCGCCCCACACCAGCACTGAGTGGACACAGAATTTAGTACATCAGATGTGTTTTTATTTGCAGTTTGTGAAACAATCACATTGAGTGTAACGCTAGTGCATGTGTGTTCTGTCAGACCTGCAGTGGACCACAGTGGGGGAGTGTTTGGAGTACTGGTTCATGTGCTCTCGGACCAAATGTCTGAAGTTGATGAGGAGCTCTGTGGTTTCTGGTACGCCGTGATCCGGCCAGGCCGTAAAGTGGAAGTGGCGAACTGAACGGGTCTCTGCTGTTTTCACCTGGTGGACAAACAGCGGACAATCTTAAAATGCAACATCCAACATGGCGACGTTCAAATCCTGATCTCCTGGCTTCAGAGTCCACAAAGGAACTGGTGACTGCAGGACACACACTCTGAACCTCAGGTATGAACCAAGCAGTGACGCATGAGGCCTTACAGGGTTTTTGTTTCTAATATTTAACATCTTCACACTTACATTTTTAACGTTAAAGTCTCTGATGGTCCAGTCTTCCAGTGGTATTTCAGAGATGGTTGTCACGGTGATGTCTTCAAAGTGCTTGGTGCCAGAACTCCAGTACTGCTCACATTTTACCTGGAAACACAAAACAAGGATCCGTAAAACAACATCATCCTCATTAGCTACACTGCATTTACAAATATTTGTATTTACACTGCATGTGCTTAAATAATAAATTGTGAAGGTGCTTTTGAAATGTGCTGATTTTTGTTGTTGTTGTCTGAGCTGCTTTCTAACCACAGAGGCCAAGTGAGTGTCTATATATTTAAGGATGGGCCACACACTCAACAAAGTAAGAGTAGCTTCTGGATCATGGAAATAACTTAAACATAAATCATGCGATGGAAGAAGTTTTTATTATTTTAAAAAAAAAAATCAGCAGTGAACTGGTTATAGTTTACCGTATTTTCCGGACTATAAGCCGCTACTTTTTTCCGACTTTGAACCCTGCGGCTTAAACACCGGTGTGGCTCATGTATGGGTGGCATGGAGCTCGTTAGCGTTTTACAAGCTAGCAAGCTCCGTGCCGCTGATACATTTAGCCTCGTCACGTCAGACCCAGTCAGAGTGGACCACATGAAACTGTTGGAATAAATTCAATAGCGGCTTATAGACAGGTGCACTCAATAGTCC
>OOFC01020682.1:0-11569 GCA_900323345.1 Pseudochromis fuscus
AGTTCACCCTCAAGCTTTCCTTTGGGAAGTGAGATGTCAACATCTGGCATATCCACCTTGCCTCCTTTGAGGTCAGGGCCTTTTATATTGATACCGCCCTCTGGGAGACTCATTTTTGGTAAAGACACATCAAATTTGGGCATCTTGAATTTGCCGCCTTTCACCTCAGGGCCCTCAACATCAAGTTCACCCTCAAGCTTTCCTTTGGGAAGTGAGATGTCAACATCTGGCATATCCACCTTGCTTCCTTTGAGGTCAGGGCCTTTTATATTGATACCGCCCTCTGGGAGACTCACTTTTGGTAAAGACACATCAAACTTGGGCATCTTGAATTTTCCTCCTTTCACCTCAGGGCCTTCGACATCCAAGTCACCTTCAATTTTTCCTTTGGGGAGTGAAAGATCAAGATCAGGCATCTGGATGTCAGGGCCTTTTACTTTGACATCACCTTCTGGGAGACTCATTTTTGGTAAAGACACATCAAATTCGGGCATCTTGAATTTTCCGCCTTTCAAGTCAGGGCCTTCAATTTCAAGGTCGCCTTCAACTTTACCTTTGGGAAGTGAGATGTCAACATCGGGCATATCTACCTTCCCTCCTTTGAGGTCAGGGCCTTTTAAATTTATACTACCCTCTGGGAGACTCACTTTTGGTAAAGACACATCAAATTTTGGCATTTTGAATTTTCCTCCTTTCACATCAGGGTCTTCAATATCAAGTTTGCCCTCAAGCTTTCCTTTGGGGAGGGAAATATTACCTTTCATATCAGGTCCTTCAATGTCCACATCAACTCCTTTTGTTTTTATTTTTGGAAGACTGATATCAATTGAAGGCATGTGAAATTTACCTCCTTTACCAGCTTTAGCCTCAATATCAACTTTTCCCTTTAGATTTTCTTTGGGAAGGGATATATCAATGGTTGGCATTTCAATATTTCCTTTAACATCAGGCCCTTCAAGTTTAACATCACCCTCTGGTAGGTTCATCTTTGGAAGTGAAACGTCCAATTTGGGCATTTTGAATTTTCCTCCTTGGACCTTGGGACCCTCAACATCAAGGTCACCCCCAACATTTCCTTTTGGGAGGGAAATGTCAACATCTGGCATATCCACCTTCCCTCCTTTGAGGTTAGGGCCTTTTATATCAATACCACTCTCTGGGAGACTCACTTTTGGTAAAGACACACCAAATTTGGGCATTTTGAATTTTCCTCCTTTCACCTCAGGGCCTTCAACATCCAGGTCACCCTCTACTTTTGCTTTGGGGAGTGAAAAATCAGTGTCAGGCAAGTTGACGTTTCCTCCCTTTAGCTCAGGGCCTTCTATGTTGACCTCTGGTCCCTTGGCTTTCATTTTGGGAAAAGTGATGCCAACAGAGGGCATATGGAACTTGCCTCCTTTGCCAGCATGTCCTTCAAGTTCAATTTCTCCTGCTTTACCTTTAGGGAGTGAAATATCTATATCTGGCATTTCTATCTTCCTGGACTTTATGTCAGGGCCTTTTAATTTGACGTCACCCTCAGGAAAATTAACTTTTGGTAAGGAAATGTCAAACTTTGGCATTTTTATTTTTGCCCCTTTCCCTTCAGCACCTTCAAAATCAAGGTCACCCTCAACTTCTCCTTTGGGGAGTGAAACATCGACAGTTGGCATTTCTATTTTTCCCTTAATTTCTGGTCCTTTCACCTTGATGTCACCCTCTGGCAGTTTTGGAAGTGAAATATTGGATTTGGGCATTTTGAATTTTGCCGTTTTCCCCTCAGGACTTTCAACATTTATGTCTGCTTTGATTTTTCCTTTAGGAAGTTCAGCATTAAATGATGGTATTTCAATATTTCCATCTTTTCCAGAGTGAATGTCAATATCAATGTCTCCCTGTGCTTTTCCTTTAGGGAGCGAAAGGTCAATTTTGGGCATTTCAAACTTCCCACCTTTGACTTTTGGACCTTGAAAATTCACATCTCCTTCAGGGAAGTTCACTGCAGGAAGGTTGAGGTCAACAGACGGCAGGCTGAACTTGCCTACTTTTCCTTTACCTTCAATATTGCCTTCGAATGTTCCTTGAGGGGGTGAGATATCAATAGTTGGCATCTTGATTTCCCCACCTTTCACTTTGGGTCCCTCAATGTTGATATCACCTCGCTTTGATTTTATTTTAGGGAGAGAAACATCTATTGAGGGCATGTGAAAATGCCCCCCTTTGCTTTTAGTGTCTATGCCACCCTCTGCTTTTCCTTTTGGAAGAGAAACATCAACTGTAGGTCCCTCAAGGCCAATATTTCCCTCAGGCACCTTCATCTTTGGTAACGATACATCAAATGTAGGTACTGTAAACTTGCCTCCTTTGCCCGAAGGCCCTTCAATGTCTAACTTACCCTCTGCTGTCCCTTTTGGAAGAGAAACATCAATTGTAGGCATGCTAATTTTTCCTCCTTTAATATCACATCCCTTTAGGTCTAAATCTGCATCAGGTGATTTAACCTCAAAGTCAGGGCGTTTGATGTCAATGTCACCTCCTTGTGTTTTGATCTGTGGAAGTGACATATCTAAAGAAGGCATCTGAAACTTTCCCCCAGCTTCCGCTTTAGGTCCTTCAATCTTTACCTCCCCCTCAGGTAATTTCATTGAAGGAAGAGAAATGTCGACTGATGGCATGTTAAACTTTGCTCCTCCTTTGACTTCAGGTGCTTCAATGTCAACTTCTCCCTCTCTGGTTTTCACCTTCGGGAGTGAGATGTCAAAAGTTGGCATCTTGAACTTTCTGCCTCCACTGCCCTTGAGGTCCACGTCACCCTCCATGTTTGGCTTTGAAAGGGAAAAGTCAACATTTGGAAGTTCAGGGCCTTCGACTTTCACGTCTCCTTCAGGTAAGTTCACTTTTGGGAGCGAAATGTCTACAGAGGGCATGTCGACAGTGGGCATATCAATCTTTCCACCTTTAAATTCTGGTCCCTCCAACACAAACTCTCCCTCGGGTGACTTCATTTTTGGAAGGGATATATCACATGATGGCCTTTTAAACTTGCCCCCTTTTCCCTCAAGGTCAACTTCACCCTTGGCTTTACCTTTTGGTAAAGAAATGTCCACTGATGGTGCCTCAAATTTCCCTCCTTTAATATCAGGTCCTTGTAAATCGATCTCAGCTCCAGATGTTCCTATCTTAGGGAGTGTGACATTGAGTGAAGGCATTTTGAACTTCCCTCCTTTTGCAGATGGACCCTCAATTTCAATGTCACCCTCCATCTTTCCTTTTGGAAGGGATATATTAGTAGTGGGCGCCTGGATCTCACCTCCACCCTCAATCCCAGGCCCCTGAATGTTCACATGACCTTCTGGTTGTTTCAGTTTCGGTAAAGAAACATCAAAAGTGGGCATTTTGAATTTTCCTCCCTTCCCACTGATTCCTTCCACTTCAATGTCTCCTTCCATTTTGCCTTTGGGTATAGAAATGTCAACTGAAGGCATTTCAAATTGACCTCCTTTCACTCCTGAACCTTCAACTTCCGCCTCTCCTGTCTTTACTTTTGGGAGTGAGATGTCAAATGATGGCAGCTTAAATTTTCCCTCCCCTTCAATGTCAGTTGTTCCTTCTTTGCCTTTGGGAAGGGTCAGGTCCACCTTGGGTAACTTGAAACCCCCTTCCATTTCTCCTTCAGGGGACTTTATTTTTGGGAGTGACACATCAAAATCAGGCATTTTGAACTTTCCATCTCCACCAACATAATAGTCCATATCCACATCTCTGCCCTCTGATGTCACCGTTGGGAGAGAGATGTCAACAGAAGGTAAAGTGAATTTCCCTGCACCTTCTAGACCTTTAATATCCACGTCATGCGATTCCATCTTTAGAAGTGAGATATCGACCTTAGGCATGGAGATCTTGGGCCCTTTAAATGTGCCCTCGACCTCGTCAGGAATTCTCCGTCCGGGGTCCAACTCCAAATCAACATCAGGCACAGATACGTCGACGGCAGGCATCGTGATTTCTGTCTTTGCAGATCCTTTGTAGTCAGGGAGTGAGACGTCAATATCAGACTTTCCCTTCCCCTTTGGTAAAGAAATATCAACTGAGGGCATTTGAATTGAGGCAGCTTTTCCTGAGAAATCACCCTCCATCTTTGGTTTGGTGATATGTGTCTCGGGGAGACTGATCTTCCCATCTCCTTTGAGTTCTGCTTTTGGAGGTTTTACCTTGATGTCACCATCAATCTCATCCGAATGACGCGAGAGTCTAACTTTGGGTAGCTTTAACTTTGGCATTCTGAGCTTTGTGTCTCCTTTGCCTGTTTCTACATTAACTTTTCCCTCAGCTCCTCCTTTGATGTCCATTTTAGGAGCTTTGATTTCTCCACTTCCCTTCACAGAGGGCAAAGATGCCTCAGCTTTTCCTGAAGGGAGCGCAAACTCCACATCAGGCGTGTTCAACTTTCCCTTCTCCACATCCATGTCTTTATCACCGGACAAAGTGAACTCCACTGATGGTGGCTGGACACTTACACTTGGCGGCTTCACCTCCAATGATCCAGTTTCCAAAGTAGAACCTGACTTTGTCGGTTTGGTCTTTGGGAAGGTGATCCCAAACTTGTGTCCTTTTCCTTTGGTTTTCACTTTAGCTCCAGGTACTTCAGATGGAGAGACGTTCACTTGTCCTGTTTCCACTTTTTCTCCTGTCTCTGCACCAGCATAACCCTTTGCTTTCATGTGAGGAAACCTGGGAGAAAAACAAAGATTCTGTTCATTCAAATGCTTTGAAAAGGCAAATGTACATGTCATTGCAATACTGACAGCAGTGCATTACACTGTTCTTTTAAACTGTGTGTGCCATAATTGTGACTATTCAACAAAAGTAAAGAGAGAATACAATCAAGGCCAACCTGATCTTCCTCTTTGCCTTTCCCCCAGCTGCTCCTCCAACTCCTTCTACTTCCACCTTCGCGGTCTTCCTCTGTTTGAATTTGGGGAGAGAAAACTCCACATCCACGTCACTCATCTCCAGCCTCGGGGGTGTTCCCTCGATTACCAGCTCCTCCCTGCGCTTCTCTTTCAGCCTCTTGAGACCAAAACGACCTCCTCTCTTCTTCTTGGCCTTAAATGGCTTGGTGCCCTTTACACTCTGAAACACACATGAATGACCAGCGGGTCAGTCAGCAACATTTGACTCTAATTAGTGTGGCATATGATCAAGCAGCATGATTAAGGGTGTGGCCTCTTTGAGTGACAGGTTGGTGTCATCAGATCCACCACCTCACCCATGAGCCCAATGTGTACGAGACTGAAGTTCTAGCCACGGCCCTAAATTGTTCTCCTTTTGAAGCCTACTATCTCCTTAATGATGAAATGATTTCCAGATGGACCACTAAACCACTGACTTTGGTTCCAATTGACTACAGTTCAGAAATGTCAATTTTCAATCCCGAAACCCTCGGTCAATACATTTTTTTCCACAAGTCATTCAGATATCATTAGCTTTGCCAATGTTTATATACAGTCTATGTGAACGATGCATGAGTTGTAAATCTAATTTTACACTGACACTTTAATCTGAAAATTGTAAAAATCCTATCAAAGTCTTTTTTATAACAGATTTTTATACAAATCAGCTTTTTTTTGTTAAAGAACACAATTTAACTGAGAGACTGCATGCCACACATAAATATGGAAAATAACTGATTACCATCTTGGCCATCTTGGCTTTGGGACCTTTGACCTCCACACTGGGAACTCGAGGCCGCACAATGACCTCTCCCGCACCTGGGATAGTCCTCTTCAGCTGGAAGCTGACCTTATATGGCTCTGCACACTGAAGGATCTTCAGAGCGTCTTCATACCTCACATTGTCAAAGTAAACCTTGGCACTCAGCAGCTGGTCACCTTCACAGGAAACATTATGAATCAACACATTGACCATTTTTACTTTTATTCTACATTTACTTTATTCATTTGAGTTGGAGTTAAGAATGAAGAAGCTTAAAAGAAACCCCATTTAATTCCTTAAATTAAGTCTTAACTATTTAATATCTATATTACCATTAACCATTACCAAGTTAACAAGATATGGAATATTGCTGGGTAGATTGTTGACATCATAGCACTTGATTATCAAATTACTCCTTCAGGGTACTCGTTCATTGTCAGTTTCACAGCAGGTATTTTAACATGTTTATTTCCAGTTTTAAAGTTTGTCATCACCCACTCTTCGTGAACATAGTTCTTGAAAAGTAGTAACATGTTTAAATTCTTAGGTTTAGAAATGGTACTTGGTATCAGTTGGGTTGTTATGTCTGCTTGAGTGGGATGTGAGTGCAGGTACCTTGCTGTAGACTGAGGTGTTTAGCGGCTGGAGAGTCTTTGAGGACGTCTTTAACGAAGATCCCTCGCTCTCCTCCACCGGTCACACTGTAGCCACTGGCTCCGGCCTCTGCCTCCGTCTCCACCACGATCTCCACCGACTTGGAGACTTCCTTCACAGTCTGAGACACAAACTCACAACTTTAAATATCATCAAGACATGAGAACATTTATCTCAGTTTTTCCAGTAATTCTTTCCGCTGTGATGATGAGTCATGAAAATGGTAGCAGCTATATGCTACCAAATGTTACACATGGGAAAAGATTAGCATATAACCATTCTCCGTATACAGAATGGAAGAAGCTAACATGACATCGCCTGCTGGATTATGGACTCATGTTTTGAAACCAGGAGGCATCTGAATGTGGCCATGTTGGTTGTTGTGTGTCAGAAGTGACTTGTGGAGAGACACTGTCCAATGTGTTTGAGACACAGTTCAGAAGTTCAGGGTTGTTCTCATTGGAGACCAAAGCTGTCAATCAAGTTAACCCAGCCCCTAAATTTTACTATTCTCTCAGCCTAATATCTCCTTAATGATTAAATGATTTTCAGATGGACGACCAGATCACTGAGAAGAGGAGTTGACATTAGCTAATGACCTCAGACTTGTGGAAAAAAATAAAAATAATTTGAATTGAGGTCAATTGGAGCCAGAGTTTATTGGAGCCAGCATCTAGGGGCAATCAGTGGTACTGCACTTTTTGCACTTTAGCATTTACTTCACTCTGGTTGTTCATTCATATACATATACATATATACATACACACATATACACACATATACACATATATATATACACATATACACATATATATATACACATATACACATACACACATATACACATATATATACATACACATATATATATATATATACATATATATATACATACACATATACATATATATATACATATACACATATACATATATACACTATATATACACATATACATATATACATATATATACACATATACATATATACATATATATACACATATATACACACATATATACATATATACACACACACACACACATACATATATATATATATACACACACACACACATACATATATATATATATACACACATACATATATATGTATATACACATATACATATATATGTATATACACATATACATATATATGTATATGTATATATACATATATATGTATATGTATATATACATATATATGTATATATATACATATATACACACACACACACACACACACACACACACACACACATATACACACACACACACAGTCTATGCATAAGTTTAAAGAAATGTGAGCGATGCGTTTAATTCAACAGACAGATATACAGATTTAACATTTTTAACATAAAAACCTCCTGATCTTGTTCCTGTGCATCAGGACACTATGGCAGATTAAGACTAGATTTAATGTATTTTTCTACACAATGTAAAAAGTCCAAATTTAAAAAGATGTTTGTCTTGTATTTCCATTTTTTCTACATTGAAAATAAGTTTTACAGCACAAAGGCTCTAACACCATTTCATAGCTTGTTCCTTGCACTGGATTGAAATTTACTGTCACTTCACGCTTTACTTTCTGAATCCATTTCATCCGTTAAGCTGTCACGGAGGAAAGGTCAGTCTATTCTTGGACTAAATTCACTGTTCCAGAGACTGACCACAGGAAAGAGCTTGAATGGTGTGATTCATCAACCCTAAAAACTATTTGGTGTTTGAGTGAGCATGTTCTGTCACATCCTGCGGTGTTATGAATTTATGGTAAATAAGTGGATGCTGTACTGTGATAAAGTCACATTAATGACTCCTGCTTACCAACTGCTCGTCTGTCGGCTCTGAGTCCATCTCTGGTTGGGCCAGTTGGCAGGTCGACTCTCTCAGATGACTTCTCTTTTGACTCAGCACCTGCTTCAGCTCTGCATGAAGCTTCTCCTTCTGCACCTGCAGGCGGCACAGACATCGGATCACATGATCTGTGGTGTTGGATGATGTCATGATGTCAAAAACACAACAGCCCCATCCAAACCTCTGGTGTGATCTGGTCTAAAAATTGAGGCCATTTCCTGATTATGCAACAAACTACAAGTGTAGGAACTACGAATGAACTGTGGTAATATAAATTGTATCTGGATTTTATTAGTGATAATGTTTATTATTGTTTCAGTGATAATTTAGACAGTGGGAAACTGCATAACTCACAATATTTAACCATGCATTTAAAACCACCAGTTATATTAAAATAAATGTGTAAACTTTTTCTTTTCAGTGTTACTCCAGGATGAAACCAGTTAAACCTCCACTCAGCCTGTTCATAACCCAAACTAATTAAAACCAGTAGGTGTCAGTGTCTTGCGACAACCAGCAGCAACAACAAAAAAAAAAAAAATCTCCTGATGTTGCCAACGTTCCACTTTTCAGTAAACGTATGAGATTGTTTTAGTCTCAGAGTCCCAAACACCTGCAGCGGTTTTCGGATACGCAGCATTCACTCGTGTTTTGTTGCAGCTCACCTGCTGCTGCATGAAAAGGCCGTGACTGACGTTTGTGCTGAGCTGGGAGGAATGAAAGCTTGTTTATGTGCTGGACAATGACCTCAGCAGATCAGGCCGGGACTATTGTGATCCAGTTTGTATGGTCCTGGTGGCTGTTGGGGGTCAGGCAGTCAATAACAAAGCTGACTGCTTCTCTCTAAAAATACAGTGCTGTGCACAAGTCTTAGGCCACCAGAAGATTTGCTGTTTTTGCAAAGGACCATGTGGGTTTATCCTCAGTCGGTTTATTAGGATACGACAGAAACTAGGAAATGCATTTTCGAGAAGAAGTCAGAATAATAATAAAGATTCAGATTAATATTCACAAAGAAAACAGCTTCTGAAGGTAAAAGTCAGTATTTGGTTTGACCACAGCTTGGACTTGGAAGTTTTCTCTGAGATATTCTCCCTGGCTTCCTTCAACACCTCCCAGAGTTCTTTTTCAGACTTACGCCGTCTTTTATGTATTTCTCTGTCCAGGTAATCCCACACCACCTCTGTGATATTCAGCAGAGTTCTTCTTTAGACTCAGGCTTTCTTTTATTTCTGTCTGTCCAGGTAATCCCACACTGCCTCTGTTTATTCAGGTCTGGGCTCTGTGGAGTATTCATCAACCCATCAATTCGGACAATATCACCACCACCACCAACAGAGAAGCTGCCCAAAACCACGACAGACAGACTCTCCACCACATTTCACTGAAGGCTTCAAGCATTTATTCTTCTCACATATTGAGAATAAAGCTCTTTTCCACTGCTCTGCATCACTCCAGTCTGTGAGCTTCAGCAGGTCTCAGCCTTTTCTCCCCGTTCTCCTTCTGAAGAAGTGGTTTCTTGGCTGCTGCCCTTCCACAAGACGTCATTCCTGATCAGGGACCTTCACATTGTAGACGCCTTTAGACGAGGTCTTTGCTGGACTTCTTCTGCTCTCTCAAAGAAGATCGTCTCAGAAACTTCTCATCACATGTAGAAAGTTCTCTCGTCTTTCCACTCATCCTCCCGTCTCTTACCTCTCCTGATTATTCAGATTTCTTTGAGCAGCTTGATGCCTCATCTCAATCGTCCAGTTTGATCATTTGAAAGTCATGTGACTGAAACTTGGTCCTATATCTGCATCTCAACAGCTTGTGATGTGATGCTCAACACAGATGAAAGGATTAATACCAAACATTGACTCATACAACCACGTGTAGCTCAGACAGTTATCTACATGTCTGGATTCAATCATTGACCATGTGCAGCTTCCCCACACTGATCCTATGACAGAACATTTCAACCAATCAGAGAAATCTTGCCAGTTTTCTGATTGGTTGAAATGCTCTGACATCATATGGCAGATTCAAAATGGCAGCCTCCATGAAATCGTCCTAATGGGGGACTTTCACAGGTGGATATCTTAGTTGTTTGAGCTTTTTATTCTCAAACATTCCCATGAATTGTTAGTTTATGTCAGAATCTCTTGTAAACTGTATTTTGAACATAGGTTTTCTATTCCTTTACTCTCATCTGAACAGATTTAAATGTAAGGGGAGGTCACACTATATTTATCACTTCAACTTAAACTGATTTTTTTCTGATAAAATTACACAGAATAAATGGTTTTGATTCTCATAACTTTACAAAAACACAGGATGTTCGCTCAGTACTGTGTAATTTCACACACAGTTTTTGCTCCTTTTTCTTTCAGAAACTCAAATATTGGAATTTAAATTTCTCTCTTCACAAAATTCTTGTGCCTCAGCAACATGTTTCTGAACATCCAGACACCAGCATCCCTGGAGATGCACGTATGTTCCCTCTGATCTGAACCACTGTATCCTCGTAGTGTTTTAAAGCAGGTAGATGTGCAGATGTATAGATGTGTGTGTGTGTGTCTCACCACTCTCTCGGGGCTCTCCTGCTCGTCTGTGGCGCCGCTGTGGTGAGGGTTACGCTGTGGGGCGGAGGGGGATCTGGAAGAGGGGGGCGACCGCCTCTTGTCTTTTACCTGCCCACAGAACAGAAGGTGGATGGTTGGTGCAGCAGCAGTTTTCACTGTGGGGTTTTTACCCTTTAACTTTATTTAATAGGATTCTTTGTGCCTCCGGAGCAGCCTGTGGAGACTCCTGAGGGAGAAGCTAAAGAACACCAGCACTGAGATGAGGATTTTCCCAGTTTATTTCAACCACCACTGACATGTTTGACATTTCCAACCTTTCACTGCTCGGTGAAGCTGCTCAGCAGAGGACGAGCTGGTTGTACTGGGAATCTTCCTGCTCCCAGGTTTGAATATTTGCACAGTGTTCATGTGCAGCTCAGTAAACTTTCTCTGCATGAATAAAAGAGGATGTTCACGCTGTGGAGTTTTACTCTGAGCCTCTCTGAGAAGCTCTGTATTCTAGTCATGACTCTGCTACTTAACATGTGGATGCGGTTACTGGATGAAAACGCATCAAATATGAAGCAGTTATTGATTACAAACTAAACTGAGAAGCTGTGGAATAACATACTTTATATGTGAAGAAGCTAAACTTATTTAATGTCTGCAGATGACTCCTGCAGAATTCAGGATTCAGATGACTTTATTTATCCCAAAGGGAAATTCAGCCTCAGTCTCGAGACAGAGGAACCAGAGGAAAGCAGCAGACACACAGGTCAGAAGTGCAGAAAGAACAAGCAGCTTTGTTGCTGTATTTTTTTT
>OOFC01020683.1:0-15986 GCA_900323345.1 Pseudochromis fuscus
GAGAATGGAGAATAGATTTTTATGTAAAAAAGAAGTGCCTATTCTGGGATGTTTTGGTTGGGGTCATTTAACACCAGAGGAGTAATAATGGACCAGCAGACAGAGAGGCTCGGGGCTGGGATGAGCGTCTGAGAGAAAGTGGATGCAGGAACATATTTTACTAATGGTGCTAAATACAATCCAAACATGATGCGGCGCTGCATCAATTCCACTTAGCACACTAAGAAGTGAGGAAATCAAACACACAGCTGAGATACTGCTTTCAAAAAAAAAGCTTTCAGGAGAGTTGAAGTGTCTGTGAGCTAAAAACCCTTCCCCATCAAGACAAAGAAACCAGAAGGCATCTGAAATCTTTAAATACCAAAGAGACCTCAGGAAAAACACACCTCAGAAGAACTTGAGTGCATCCTTCCACACATGATCCCAGCAACCTAAACCGACAGGGCGATATTATATCTCAACGTAACATACTGTTCGTGCTGTAATTTGTTTTCACCGGTCCGGGAAGACGGATGCTGAAATGGGATCCAGCACTTTGTCGAGGGTAATATGAATAACAACAAGTGCGATCTGTACAGTGTAACATTTACAAATTGCCCTCTGGCTTTCAAACACGTCTTAACCACCATCGCACTCAGCCAAAGTCATGAGCCTCGTTGTATTCTCTGTAACTATAATGCTGCTTCCTCAAATTAATGGCAACAATTTGTTTTCCATCCTCCTCACTCTGCCAAGAGGCTTGTCGGATGCATTCATTTCAGTTGTGTGATAAACTACTTCATCGCTTTCCACTTCTTTAAGGAACGAAACAGAAAAGTCAAATTAATGGAAATTTCATGGTGCAAATCCTTTAGATGCATATTTATTGGACTGCTGTAAGCACATTTGGCGCAATAAAGTCAAATTTACTGTCGGAAAATGCACAGATCAGATCTCAGCAGACACTTTACATGGCTGGATGTTGTTTTACCAGCAGTTTATTTAACCTACCTTTAGGCCTGCAAACAAGGCAAGAGAACAATATTCCCCTTTTTATCAAAAATCCAATAAAACTTATCAAAAATTATTATATCTGCAGTTAGCAAGAATGTAGTGACTGCAGACTGATATAAGTTAATCTAATATTATGATTCCTAATAAAGTGCAGATAGTACATCAGCAATTAAATACTCAAATATGAAAAACATACTATCAGGAGATAATCTGGCTGCGTGAGGGACGGGGAATATGTGAGAGGAATGATGGAGGCAGAGAAGGTGAGAAGCAGCGTTAATGTTAATCAGAGAGACAGTTTACATGCAGCATCTTTAACATACTGCCCACGTAACTTGGACATTTATCTGCAGCAGGCATTCACAACGTCCATTTAATCTGCTGAATTAATATGTCTATTAGTTGTTTAACTATAATTCTATTATGAGTCCCACTCGTCCTCATCCTCAGTTTTCCCCTCGTATTCCCACCTGTCCTCCCCTTTCTCTTCTGCGTGGCGGCGACTGATGGCACGTTACTCCATCTTCTCACTGAAACTCACCGCAGAGAAAAGGACTCAATAATTAAGAGTGCCTTGCTTTGCTTTTACACCGCTCAGCTGCTTTTTATGTACTTGCACTCTCTGTTGCATATACACACCATATCGCACTTTAACTCTGAATACATCTCAGCTTTAAATCAGCTCTGTAGAGGTTTCACTGCAGGTCCACACAGACAATTGTCTTGTTTGTATAAAAGTAGCAGCAGGTAGAAACAGTTTGCTTTAATCTTCTGTTTAGATGAAGAGCAGTGTCTCTACATGATAAGTACAGTCCATTTACCGTTGATGTATGTAGCGCTGTTTTACCAAACATCACAATTTACCCACTCGCACACCTAACATCAGGAGCTTGGTCCAGTGTCTTGCTCAGGAGACAGAACAGAGATTGAACCACCATCCACCTGCCCAAAAGTCTGTTGATATTCTGTATTTTGTCTCCTGATAAATGGTCAAAATCCTCATTTAAGCTCAAGATTTGCCTGATTAGCCAAAACCATATCCCTCTGGTGCTGATGTAGAGTTGTTACAACCACAGAAACGAGACACTGTTGCACTAAATAACACGTTTTACCATCATTGTGATAAACGTGGGCACAGTGGTTTACTGAGAGGACTCCCACCCACACTGTGGCTAAAATATCCCCAGAAAAAGAGACATATTACTGCTATTAAAGTAATCCAACATGCCTGGGTGTTAAAGGTGGGGGAAATATTTAGTGTATTTTTAAAAATGAAAGAATTCAAGAATTATATCTTTAATAAAAAAACAACTCGAGGACTGAGTACCAGACTGGGGATCTTGGAAAGTACTGAGAAACACACTTTGTTGGTTTTGGTCTTCTTGTGGATTTTGATGCAGAGATTTGCAGAGATGTGCATACAGAACATGGCTAACCATATCCGTTAATAAACAACACTGTGGATACATTGTACACATTAAACTTTGATTACTGCCACTGGGAACATGAGGATAAAACTGCGAACACACACACACATGGCAGATAGAACTATTTTTGCGTCTTTGCACGTGATGCTTGTGTGATTATGGTTTTCTCTTAAAAGGTCGAGGAGACTGGTAGCTTGTGGACATGTTCCCCTCTGGAAATAGTTATTCAGTGACAGCTGAGCGGAGAGCGAAGGAAAGCTCTTTGCTACAGCTCAGACATGTCTTGGGATGCACTTTCAACCCATGTAATATAAATGAGAAAAGGAAGTGGGTTGGTTGACCCGGAGGTCGTTGCTTGTTTGTTGGTGTTCTCCTGTAGCCATGTAAACTTTGCCCAGGAGGTGTCAGCTCACCAATATTTCATTTGGAGCAACATTCAGATGACCGCTGCTGCTTTTAATGTACTAGGATCACCATTATATCCAGCACAGCTTCATTCCTTGCTTTACTATGGTAGAGAAACACACTCTAATACACATGCAGTACCCAGACACACATCTGGACTAGGGCTGGGCGATATGGCAAAAGAAAATCTCTCTGATTTTTTCACTTCAAATCCGATTTATGATTTAAATCGATTTTTTTCCCCATCCTACTTAAAATCCATTTGCAGATGATGCAAAAATTGTTCAAAACCCTTTCAGCGCTGAATATTGTCACCTCAAGACTCTTTGGTTTTAAAACTAATGCTCTACTAACTGAGCTAACGGGGCAGACATGACGTCACACCATGATCCTGAAAGTAACGAATTGTCACGAGCAAGAATATCGCTGCTAAATCCCCTGGAAGTTGTTTTCATTCAGGTTATTTTGCATAAATAAATAAACCCAAGCACGTGGCCCTCCGTCCATGGCGCGTCCATACACAATGCTACGCCAACGGGGGCTAGTTAGCTGCGCCGAAAGGGCTACTGTGTGAACAACATTAAACCTCTGTATTCACTGCATAATCAACAGCATAGTTTTTTAAATGTTTTTAGCAAGAAGGACGAACCTGTCTACTGCTGCAGTCCTGTTCATCTCATAGGGAGCAGCTCCTCTCCCACTCGGCTAGCTTTAGTAGCAACAGTTTTCAAACGCACTTTGCAGCGGCTGCTAATTGTTCTGTGTCTGATGCCACAAACCCGACTGCCATGTTGTTTGCGTATTGCGGCAGTAACAGGGGAGCCCAGCGGAGAGTGTTGGTGGTGCATGTTAAAGATAAAATCGATTTTGCTGAAAATAAATCAATCTAAACTACAAATTTGAATTAATCGATAAAATCGATTTATCGCCCAGCCCTAATCTGGACACAACAAAAGATTAGATGTTGCTAATTAGTTACAAACAGAAAACAAAAGTGGGTCCTAGCTTGAATAATAGCAAGTTTTTCTCTGTGTTGTTAAATGTGAGATCAGACTGAGGAGAGAAAAGACTGAAAATGGTAACAAAGCACAGCCCAGCAGCTTCCCCCTACACCCTGCACAAACACAATTACTGCATAGAGACATGTTCGATTTGACGATCTTCACAGATGTGAGCATGTGTGTGTGTGTGAGTCAGCTGGCTGGCTTGACTGTCAGCTTTTCTCTAAATAGGCGATGAAGAAGACAACAACAGCAAAGAGCCGTGTCAAATCGATAATCCCTTAAATTCTTTACAAAAACGGGGGAGCGAAATGTAAAAACTATAGGACGTTTAGCCCTCCAGGCTGCAGCGGCGGGACCCGAGGATTACGTACCACTGTGCTCCTAATAAGAGGGGATAATGAAAACTTAGAGGTGACATGGGGGCCCTGCTGTCATGTGAAATAACAGCTTAATCCAGGTCCATTTGATGCCGTGTTGCTTCAGTTCACTCCTCTGTCTATATGCACAGTCTCTTCTGTCTGGCAGTTATTTACTCTGACTATTAATGCGGGGTTTTCAAATAGAGACACTAAGAGAACATTAACATCAGAATGAAGGCGCTGTCTGAAAGTACAGCAGCCGCCTCTTCTCACTGTCTCAGCCCATTAATCACGTAAACACAATCAAAATCCTGCACAGATTCTCCGGCGCACACCTTTCGAGCTAACTATACCCACAGAGCCACCAACAGCAGCTGAGGACACTTGGGCAAGGACTTAGTAGTTGTTTAAAATTTTAACACATCATCCCAACTCCCCAGGAAAACAATGTACACTGGCTACACAGAGAGGGGAAGAAAAAAAAAAAAAAAAGTTAAGTTGAACCACTTCTGAATGTTTTATAAGAAGCCTGAGCCTGGAGGATAAGTGAGACTGACATTGGCATTAAGAGAGAGCGGTGGGAGAGACAGAGCGCGAGAGAGACTGTGGAATTATGCAGTGAATTCAGATGTTTCTCCTGATGTGAATAGTGCACGCCGTTTATCTTAGCATATTGTGGATGTACCATAGCACTCATTACCAGACTTACTCCGCAAAGCGTCTACGTGGGAAAAATCAGTATGCATCTACCCATAAGAAAAAGGGTAAGAAAGAAAAACATTCAGCTTCAAATCGGTTCCCATCCATCTGTCCATATGCATCAACATCCTCCCACAGTCCTCCACTGCTTTACATGTTTTTAAATGAGGCCGGTGTTTTTAGTAGTTGCATAACTAACTTCTAGGAACAGGACTGCATGTAAACAGTAATGCTGCGTGTTCTTATCCTTTTGGACTGATTAATTTAATCAAACAGTTATGTAAAGCAAACAGTATTACTCAGGATTAAGTTCTTTTCTCTTTATAATCATGTGTGATAATAAAGAGGCTTTGTTTGTTTTTATTACTTTATGTTAATTAATTTTTCTTTCTAACAATTGAAAAGTGAAAAATGAAAGTTTTTCTTTCTGTTGGCTTGATTCTGTGGTGGGAATGGGTTTCGTTAGGATTTTTGTGAATCCGATTCTCATTTCAGTTCTGCTTATTGATTCTGGTTCCTGTCGATTCCTTATTTCGATTCCAAAAACAAAAAAACAGGAAACCAAATGTATATTTCACATATTAATTTCCCAGACAGGTTGCATTTTCCACGTTGGCCGCTCTCTCTACTAAAATGAATCCTTTTTTTTTTTTTTACATTATCTCTTTTCCACCAAACAAGAACGGGTGCTAGCTCCGGGCTGGTTCTAGTCCTGGTGGTTAGTTGGTTCAGATCCTGTTCCCCCTATGAACCAGTTTGCTTGTCCACTATCAAGGAGCCAAGTTGGGGCCACGTCACGTAAGAGGTCAGTACGTCACTGCATAGGTAGCCGGTTCAACCGGCCGCTAGCAAGCTAGCTGCTGCTAACAAACTACTGTTACCCTGTTACTATCAGTCCATGAGAAAAAATGTTTTTTTCAGTGGATATTCTAGTTACAACATGATTGAGTTAACAGTGGAAAAGGGGGAACTTTCGTCCACTTTCCCCGGTCCATTTCCTGTTGCCATGCGGCGTCACGTGACGTGTTAGATACGTAACAGACAGGTCCTGGAAGATAGCTAAAGTCAGTTTGCAGCCGTTGTGTAAAATGAGCGCATCTAGGAACCGATAAGTGGAACTGAAATTATATATTTTTTCAATGGGTACCCGGTACTCACTAAATTTAATTCGGTTCCTACTTGGAACCAAATTTCGGTACCCAACCCTATTCTGTGGTAGGTGAGACTTGTCTACTTCATAAGGTGTAATTAATACTTTAAAAATCACAGGACACAACTGAACCAAGCCCTCGTGTGACTAGAGGACGTTAGTGGCGTGTTACCTGCGCAGCAGCAGTTTGGGATGGTTCTTGCTCTCCAGGTTGCGGTCAATCAGGTCCGACAGCAGGTGTTTAAGGACGTCAGTGGCGTACTCCAGTCGCCCCTGCAGGGCAGTCATGATAAGTGAGGCCACGTTCCCACGGTCCCTCATGGAGAAAGAACGCTGCATTTCCAGTGTTCGGATGAAGGTGAGCAGGAACACTTTGTTGTTGATGAGCTGGCCGAACAGCTTCAGGGCCTTCTCCACATTCTGCTGGCCATTACCTGACACCTGGACAGAGGAGGGCGAGGAAGAAGAACAATGTGTGTGTGAAGACTAATGAGTATCCACAACTCAGTAATTATTTGAATAATAATGAGCTGAACTGTTTTTGAATGGGTTTGTAGCTCCTCAACTTTCCCTGTGACCTTGTCTCACACAAAATAAAGATTTTTCCAAAGGCACCAAAACCCTCACTCATGTTTCACTTCAGGCAGACAGAAACTCCCACTCACCATGAGTAACTGAGAAGATCGTAATCAATTATTGACCTGGGGTCTGTTTAAAAGCATTGTTCTGTGAGTTAGCTGACATTTCACTTTCAAGTCAAATGTCCAATAACTTTCCAGAGTAAGACAATCCCCATACCAAAACTCTCTTTGTGCTTATTTGAGTGCACATCACTGTTTTTCAGAAGTCTTTTTTAGGCCAAATAAACCCCACATCTTACATAACTCCAAGATAATGGACCTTACTGAACATCACTGCTCTTAAAAGTCTTATCTGATCTCCCCACCCCCCTAATTAACCACTGCTGGTAAACCACTTTCATTCTGCCACACACAATCTACAAATAAAAAGGTGTGTGATCCCTATCACGATGAATATCTTCATCCCTGATAGTCTCATCCTCAGGACAACACTCTCAGAGCTCCACATAAAATAAACTCATTTCCCAGCTTTACTCTGGCCCCATGAAGACGAGCAAAAAGTGTTAACCAGCCAGTTTTTTCCCCCAGTGGAGGAACCCACAGTCCTGCCTGAGGATTGGGAATTACTCACTTCATTACCCCTCATACTGCACCCACTGGTGGATGAAATAGCCATGTGCTGGGACCCTGTTTTCCATGAGGGAGCATGCATGTGACGTGTATATATGTGTGTGTGTGTGTCCAGCATGATTGACTATGTATGTGTGTGAGAGTATAAGCGACACACTGGTGTCCTTTCCCCCTCGAGAAATTTCCCGCTTCTGGAGGTTGCCCTAAAGAGGAAGTAGTGAGGACAGACACACACTTCCACTTCCTGTCTTCTTCTTTGTTTTACTTCAATCTGACTTTTCTTTGCCCTTTCTTAAAGTATTAGCTGTTTCTGTCAATCCCAGTCGTCTTCTTTTCAATCTCCCTTTGTTTGCATCTTGCACTCAAGTTACCTCCAGTTCTCTGAGGACGGGATGATCCTCTATGCCAGGGAAGAGGACCCTCATGGCGTACGTCCTGTAGTCCAGATGGGGGATTCCAGCTCTGTCGAGGTCGCTGGTCAGCTCATTGATGTCTGTCTGCAGCTCGGCAAAGGCTGGGAGAGAAGAAGACAGGAGAGAGAGACAGACAGAGTAAGACCGGTTGGAGGGAATACTTGAGAAATGCATCACGAAACTAAAACCATTCCTTAATCCCCAAGCACCAAATACGTGAATCCTTCTTATCTTCATGGTGTTTACTGCCGTTATGATGGAGATGACAGAAAGCTCAAGATAGTCTTCATGTCAGAGGGACTCAATATTTCACAACTCTCTCTTAAAAAACAGAGATCACACACACACACACACACTTGCACGCCTCCATTTCTCACTCATTTTTATCTACCAGCCAGTAAATTGGCTGTAGCAAAGGCCCCAAAGAGTGTGTCATCTCAGTGTGAGGCTGCAGGTGAGCACTAGTTAATTGGCTCCATCCTGCCCGACTCTCGTTCAGGCCCACGGCTCTGTTGCTCTGCTGTGCTGCCCTTGGGGAGGCTCCCTGTCTGCAGCCTATCACAGGAGCAGCAGCAGTCCCCGAACACCCTCCTCAAAACCCCCGCCATCCCCAACCGGTCTTAGCCCTCACCTCCCGGCCCCGTGGTCTCCTACGACTGGTGGGTTTATACACCAGCACACGGACTCGCAGTGGATATACTCATAAGGAGGAACCCAGGTACCTATCTAAATCCAGCCTACGGGGCAGAACTCTCCTGGCCACTGCTAATGGTTAAATCATTAATCTTCTCTTGTCCCAAGGCTGCCTGTGTGATTCCCCCTGTTTGCCTACTCTGTCTATCTGCTTGTCTGTCTGTCCGTCTGCATCTGTCTGTCATTCTTTGCTGCAATAGGATGTTTTCTCGACTGCATAACAACACTGAGAGATGCTGTCAGGAGGTGGCTGGAGGGGATAAGTAATAAGGTCCCCTCTGGCTGATGAAATCCCCCAAACGCTGTCGAACATCAACCTCTCTTTTGCTGTGTCGGTGATTGGCTGTAATGATCCCGGTGATGACATCAGTGGTCAATCGGTGTTTATTTGGACGTATTGACGTGGAACAGAATGTCGTAACACAGAGTGTTGTAAAGTGGGAGCTAGAGGGAAGCCTGAGGATATATGTCGACTGCAGAATCAGTAGAAGGTCAAAGGTCAGGTTAACTACGGTGCCTTGTCTTTATAGCGTATGGATGGACAGACAAACATAAAAATATAACCTCCTTGCCATAAGTAATTACAAAAGTAAAACACATAAATGTATTATTACTTCTCCATTGAAGATGTGGCTAGAATTTAATCTCTCGCATTTGTAATGTGTTTCCTGCTGGGAGGAGGCCGGACTTCCTCTAATGAGAAACTCTGTATTCACGCTATAGTTTGTGTGCAAGTCTGTATCAGCCATTTAAACCAGAAAGCAGAGAAAACTGCAAGGATTTACCCCATGCTGAGAGGGGTCAGATGCAGGGCTAACTGACTGACTCGGATGCAATAAATAACCAGGATGACTCTCACTGACCCAGATTTAGAGACATTTTCCCTGCATTATTTAACAAGTGATTTACTTACTGTACTATAAGCACAAATACACATGTATCCTACATTTATCCTAGTTATGCAAGTGCAGTCTGGTTAAGTGAGATGCATTCACCAGCTCCATTCAACTACATGAGTGATAAAGCAGCTTTTACAATTACTCACAGTAAATGGATCATTCTGGCAAAGTAGCCCCATAATCACCACCATTCTCCAACCTGCAGTTTTAACACAAGGCTGATACACAGTGCTCAGCTACTCCAACACGAACCTTCTTTGCACTCTAGGGCTACACGTGACTCCAGGTTGTCCATCTGCATCTGCAAGCGCTTCAGGGTGAGGTCGTTTTCGCGCGACTTCCGCTTGTAGGCGATGAGGACGAGGATGACGATGATGAGAAGGAGACCTCCACCCGCCGCGATGCTAACAATGGCTGGAAGGGTCAGCAGGCTGTCAGACATGATGTGAACTGCACCCGGAGAGACGTGGAGACCGCCAACTTGAACCTGCCACGAAACAGACGCACACGTATGAATCTTCTGTGACGTGCACTGCAGGAAGAGGATGACTGGGTGGAGTGTTGAGATCCTGACCATTGCCTGTGAGATCTACAATATACCACATGATTTCTGAAACACAGCAAGGCTTAAGCTAAGTCTCACAAATTCTGCGAGGTATTTATTTTCTGCTGAAATTGATACCGAGTGTGACCACGTGGCCACCTATAAGCTGACGTGGAGAGGGAAATAGTCCGGGGCTTGCACTCAATAAGTGAGCAGGACACTAAAAATAATTGCAGTGGATTCTGGCAGAACCTTTTGACAGCTCGAGCGAACGCATGCTGCTCTCCCTTTGACCCCCTTTCCTTCAGCTGAATGAACAATGATGTGAGCACAAATAATAGAGTTTAAAGGCCGACTGTGGTGAAAAGGAAATCTCAAATATAGGAGCACATGGAAAGTGAGTGGGAGAGGAAGTTACAGCAACATAGTGACAATAACAAACACAACAAACAGAGGCAGAGCGGTACTGACCATGACTTTGTACTGCCCGGTGAGGTTGGGCGGCTCACACAGCAGCTGGCTCTCAGACACGGTGACTGAGCAGGGAGTCTCTCCTATCAGCACCGTGTAGTTGAGCTTCACCCCTCCCGATGCTGGGGGAACCAGGTTTCTGCCCTGTGGGCAAACAGCAACGGACAGAGGAGGGTGGGGTGTGAAATCAAGAGATAAACTCAGACACACAAACATTTTTCAAAAGCGCACAAAGCCAATATGTCACCTAAATACACTGCAAATTAGATCCCTCGGTTTGGCCACAGCTGCCACTGAATATGATTCCATGCTGAGATCAGACAAGCTGATAAATTTCACAGTGGTGCTAAGTGGGAACAGCTGGTAATCAGGACACAAGAATAAAACATACCCCTTCAGTGACTTGTATGTGTGATGGAAATTTTTGCGAACCGCTGTGAACTCGTGTTGGTTGAAGTTCTCTTGAGACTGAGAACGTCATAATCAGCAATATTTATTAACACCTGATCAAGGAGAATCACAGCGAGAGGAAAATATCGGTGTGCGTTGCCAGTCTGATGCTGAGAGTCATTTCCTCTTTGGAGGGCGCACTCATCCTGTTTGCATGTTCACTTAAAGGTATTTGTCAAGGTCAGGTTGAGTTTGCAAGGTGTTTATCCTGAAGTCATACTCTACTGGCACTGATCTTTGGTGTTACTGACAAAAAATTTTACTGCATACCATCCAGTAAAAGAGGAAACATTCCTTCACACTATATCTTTCATTTTCAAGGCTTTTTACACCAAATAAATAAAGAGGAAACATCTCAGAAATTAACTGATGTTAATATCCAAATAAAATAACAATGACTCAGCAAAAAAGGGAGTCAAAGCTTTACCCAGTGATGCATATTAATGTGGGTTTACTGCACCTTGAGAATGATGGGTGAGCCTGGTTTTTGCTCCAGGACACCAGTGGTGCTGAGGGGTTCAAAGTAAGGGTTTGGGTAGTAGAGGAGGTTGGTGTTGTTGTAGACCAGCAGCGCCTGGACGTTGTTGAAGATGAATCCAAACTCGTCTGCGTGCTTTACCGAGTCCAAACCCGGATGGTACTCGGCCATCAGGGATGGAGCAAAGCAGCTCATGCTGGTGGTGTTCAGTACTTTACACACCTTGGGAGAGTGAACAAAGACAGGGGTATAGTGTTAATGAAAAAAATCCTGCCTGTGATACTGCCAGGATGTGCTGCACTGAAACAGTCGACACATCACGCTATGATGCTCTGAGAAATGAAACAAGAAATGCGATTCGGTCATCCAGGACAAACTTCGACAGCTCAGCACAGCCAAGATTTTTCTTTTTCTCTGGCTGCAAAATAAAAGTTTCAAACTACAATCCACTGCAAACTCTTCTCTTTGTTATAACCTAAATTGTGATCTTAAGTGAAACACATTGGTATCAACAAGAAGCCTGCAGGCAGCTCACCCGCCTTATAATTGACACATAAAATCCCAATTCTTTTTGGAGTAAAGGATTTATTTTCTGTCATTAAATCCATCTTTATTGTAGAGGAAGCCTCTATAAAATTGAAAATAAATTGCTGCCACTGCCTCACTAAAAAACACTGGAGGACAACAACCACAAAGGATGGAGGCATTGCTCCTCTGTCTCCTCAGGTAGAGGTTGAGCTATGGCTCTTTTATTACTTCTCTCCGGTTTGCCCAGATGAGAGACCTGTCTCCCATCCATCCTCCTCGGCTCAGCTCTGGAGGGAGAGGCGAGAGAGGATTGATTGCTGCACAGCACTCTGCTCAGAGAGGTTTTTATCTTCTTTCACTCCCTCCCAGCTCCCTCTCAGGGGAAGAAACTTAATTAGAGGTAAATATCATCAAAGGTGGTGAACGCTAGCGACTACCACGCCTCCTACCTGTTGTCTGCTGCTGAAGAAAGCCAGGGAGATCGATGCAAACTCATTCTGTGCAGGGTGCAACGATTGGATTTAGCCGGTGTGGTGCAAGGTGAGAGCTAGAAGGACAGACTGGTGTATTTACTTACTTTGTTCTTGGATATAGACTTTA
Organism: Pseudochromis fuscus; assembly: GCA_900323345.1. Classification (NCBI taxonomy): domain Eukaryota; kingdom Metazoa; phylum Chordata; class Actinopteri; family Pseudochromidae; genus Pseudochromis; species Pseudochromis fuscus. The sequence goes on from OOFC01020683.1 coordinate 12,325, forward strand.
CAATTGATATGTATTTTCACCACATAGAGCGCTGACTCTTTATGACCTCCGACGAGGAGGTGATGAGTTTGCCTGTGTCGATTTGTTCATTTGTTGTCTGTCGATATGTCTCTTAGCAACATATCACTGAGGGTTTTACGCCCCCAAAATCCCCATATGGGCAAATGTTTTAATAAGATAATGTTGCTATTTCACCACAAGAGGGCAACAGTGTTCACTGCACAGTATCTGTACAGCTGGATTATGCCTTTATGGAGGTTTGTGCTTTAAAATATTAAAATAAATTCAGATTCAAGAAAGGAAAACTGTGTAATATGTGGTGCAGATAATTATTATTAAAAATATGATGATTGTTTTTATCACAATTTGTCATTTTAAAACCAAAAGACATTCAAACCAAAGATATTCAGACTGTATTGATGTAAAAAAGCATCAAATCCTTACTTTTTATGAAGGTGAGACCAGAAAAATTAGTTGATAATTTGTGATAAATTTTCTGTCAATCAACTAAACGATTAAATGACTGAGCACTTCAGCTTCACACAACTCATTAGCTGTCTGGAAATGGGCAGTTTTATTTTGCAATACAGCACCACCAGTCTGCAACTGCACTACAAGCTCTGAATGTTTAGATGCAGCATTTTCCCAGTCTTGACATTTTATTTCAGTTTATAAGCTACAGCAGCAGCGCGTGACAAGAGCAACAAGATAAGCCCCTTACAAAAATAGATAGCAGCGGCAGATAGCACTCCTGACATACTTTCGCAAAGTTTAGATTCTGTGAAATTACATTAACAACTGCAAAAGTTATTAGAGGAGATGAGAGTTAATGAAAATTTTACAGAAGCTTTACCATGCATGGATGTCAGTTCACAGTGAGCCAGAAGTAGCTAATAAAATATGATGGGAACTGTTACAGACCCACAAATAAAAACCATGCGTACTCACAACAAGCACAGAAGAATGTGAGGAATTATAAAATCATTTTTTGTTTAGCATAATGTGAATTCAGATTTCAGAATTAATTTGATCCACTCATGTAGAATAATCTATATAATGATCCAGGATTTATAAAACAACTGATGTGTTTTTCCCCCCAGTGTACGGGTATTAAAGGTTTAATGGATAACAGAGTTCAAGTGAAGTTTGATACGGGCTGCTTTCTTGCTGTTGGCATGGTGACATGTTATATAGACAGGCCCAGATGCTCCTGCAGCTTCCTCGTGACTGTTACGTTGGAACAGCGAGGCATTTGCAAGTCAACTAAAGCTCCGACTACCATCTGCTCTGCCGGAGATGGATACTGTAGGTTTGTTTTTTTTTTTTTTTCTTGCACCGTCCTCACTTTCTCTCTCTCTTTCTTAAATAAATCCTTCGCTGAATCCTGTCAGGAAAGAAAACTGCTGCTATCATGTAGGATGTTTTTCAGGCCGCGTGGCAGCGAGTGTAACGTGTGTAAATCCAAAGCGATGACTGAGTAAACAGTGACGGGTAAATGGGGCATTGTGGGATTTGATAAAGAAAATGGGATATTTGGGCTCCTCTCTGGGCGGGGCAATAAAGAGGCTGCATTTCCAGATGCTGCAGCACCTTTGCATGACTTCTGCCTTTCAACACAAGGATCTTAAGTATGTTTTATTACCGTACAGTGCATTCTGTTTACACTACAGGATTTATAAGGATTACTGGATTTCCCAAAACTACTGAATTACAAGATTATTTTCTTCCGCTACATCGACTTCTCGGGAGGAGGCTACAATTTGCAGTCATGACATTAGGCTGTACAGACTCCAAACATTATGTAAATTCACTTTCTAGCTCCGGCACATACCTATATATATATATATATATAAATAATCTGTATATTTTCAAATACAGGGTATACAACAGTACATCTATTTCTTCAGGCTATGTGGCAAGAAAACTACATACTGTACAGCATTGATAAAGTGAATTGAGGTCAACAGAAAGAGAAAATAATTGGAATCTTGGCCTCATCTGTCTTCTTTCTCTAGTGTTAGATAGAGCCAGGGTGTTTTAAAGCAGTAACACTCCAACCCCACTGGCTGAATACATTACCATCTACTGTGCGGCTACAGCCCACTCAATCATTCAAAGGTCTCTGGCCAGGGTAGCGGTGAGAGAGCGAGCGAGAGCGGGAGACGATAAGATGGGCTGGCTATGGAGATGTGCGTAGGAAAAATGTGAAGGGTTCACGGAGTCAAAGGTCACCTGGAGGCTAACATTTGATAGCTAGTCACTGGCTGTTCTGCTGTTCCTGTGCGTGGTTACTCCTACACTGTGTCTGTTTTCCTGCCTGCCTGCTGTTCCAGCCAACTGCTAATACTGGCATTAAGTCTAACTTCAGCCGCGTCCATCCGTCCAAGGTCGGCGTGGTATTTAAGCTAGTGTGGAGTCTGTAGCATGCGTGAGACGACCAAAGTGGAAAAAATATCATCTGTTGGATGATCTTGTGATGAAGACGGGCGTAATTAATTAGAAATATGCTGCGTAAGTGTTGGCAAGTGGCTTTTCTGCATTTAAAATTCATACCAATGCCACACAGAGGGGATGTCACAGATAAAACCAGCACTTGCAAACTGTGGAAACTTCATGATTAATCAATAAACCACGATACTGATGAGATGAGATGCACAGCTCAGAATATAAAATCTTTACAAACATGCAAATGATACGTTTTTAAAGCGTCCATTATTATTGCTCGTGGCATTGATCGACACCATCCTCTAGTGAGCAGACAGTATGATTGGCCTACAAGTGATAGCGACGGCCCTGCTGCACACTTTCCACCATCATCAGCAGCTGTAAATGCACCCCATGTGCCAAGCCTGACACTCCAGTCCAGGCATCTTAAATGTGGCAAATGTGGTAGATGAAATCTTCCTGGGATGGGGAAAGGTTCTGGGGCTGTAAAATAACCCTTTTAGCTTTAATCAAGATCATGATAAATGTTTCAATTGTGAATCCGGTGACAGATACAGAGCATTTCACAAAGAAAATTGACGTTTTTTTTTTTCCCCTTCTCTCCCCTCTTTCCTGGTTTCTTTGTGAATCTGTGCAGGTGACACAAGGGAGTGAGAGAAGAGAAGCAATTTAGTAGGAGACAGGTGATCATTTGAAGGCTGGCTGACGGACAGCAGCTCTTATTGCTATAGGCTGCTCTGCTGTTTGCCTTCCTCCAGTGACAAAAAGGGAAAAAAAAGGGGGTAGAGGGGGCTGATGGGGTGGGATGAAGGATGGGTAATTGTAACCTTAGCATTTAATAGAAATTCATTCTCTGTGGCTGCGGGGGCAATCAAGACAGTGACACAGTCTTCTTTTGCAAGGCGCTAGGTGGGGAGCAGAATAAGATGAAGCAGGGTGGAGATGAACAAGTCTCTTTCAAAGCTTCGGAAATGGACAAATCAGAAAGCTCGGCTCCCACACATGAGTCACATCCCATTTCGCCAGGTCTCTCATAAAGTCTTTTTTTTTTCCTCTTTTTTAAACACATAACAAAAAAGATCTGTCTTTTACTTGTAATTACTACTTTCAAAAGGTCTTTTAGGGAAATGGCGCTCTTACGTGGGGAAATGCTGCTGCACAAAAACCCCAGGGCATAGTTATGATTTCTATTAAAAAAAAAAAAAAAAAAAAAAAAA